>CM076976.1:30548217-30573217 GCA_039105355.1 Benthosema pterotum
TGGGGCATTGCCCCCCATGCCCATGCCTAGATCCGCCCCTGACAGGGGCGGATCTTAGGGGCGGAGTTAATTAAATTAGGGATACTACTGAATTTGCGGTGTGAATCCGTCTATTTTGTTCGAGGCTATTCAATATTATTTACATTACCCTTATTTTATTTTATTACCCTATTCAGTACAATTCTAGCATGTCAATGTCAGCATTGTTAGAAATTGATACTCACCTTTCCCGTTGAATAACCTTTATTTGGGGTTAAGTGTGTGCAAATTAAGGTGAAAAATTTTTCACACGAAATACCAACATTTTCAATGAAGTTCCCAGTTCACACCCGCGCGTAAAACTAGCTCAGTATGGCCTATAATGTGTGTAGACCAGACTACAGTAGGCCTACGTGCATTTGAACACGGAGAGGAATAGGTTAAGTCCTCTCTTCCTGTGCGTGCGCAAGTAAACGGCCCCCAATTTGATAAATGACCAGGAGAGATCCAACCCCTCTCTCCTGGCCAGAGTGTCAGCCCTCCAGAGAGAACTGACATGCTCTGCCGCGCACAAATGCAACCGAGAGCGCACGCTTGCTTTGCTTTGCATCGCTCCAGCCTGTCTTCTCCACACAGCATCCTCTCTGTGCAACACGTGATAAACCAAAGGGGGGGAAAGAATAATTTGTGACTTCGGGAGGCCGTTAAGCACTTTTGCGACCATGCGAAAGGTCTGGCGATTAACGCTATACCTCCTCCAAGGACTTGCGCAGCTCATCGGTGGCCAACAAGCTCCAACGCGCCTCGGCGCCTGGCGGTCCGTGGCGGCATCGGATCCAGTGGGAGAACAACGGCCAGGTGTACAGTTTGGTGAGCACCGGTCGGAGTACCGGGACGCGCCGTACGCGCTCCAGAAGCCAATCGCTAGCAGCAGCAGGGTGTACGTGAGCGGCACTAGCAGGAGGGATCATGGCACCACCAGGACGCACTACGGTGGCACGGCACTGAGAAGAACAGGACAACCGGAATCTAGGCCTCTCCAACATACAAACTCGGGATTTATACCACTTGGCAGACAGTATGTACCTCCTGCCAACGCACGGCCGCTCCAGGACCCAGGCAGTACCCCGAGGTCCCCTTACCGACAGGTTGTTTCTGGTGGTGCAGGTCCCCTGTCCCTGATCATAGGCCTAGTAGTACCCACGAACCAATGCCTCCGCGCAGGGGATTCTGACTGATCCTGCAAGCAGCGGTGTGTAACGAGAACCGCAGGGGTGTTAACTCAGGACGCGACTGCACAGTACTGGAGTTATCAGCCTCCCAGCGCGGAGCAGCGCCATCCGTTTGCCAGACTCACTGGCCTTGTCGCTGTCCAGGCAATCCGCGCGCACAGCGCAGCATCCGATCCGAACGCGTAATACCACGAAGATGCTGCCGCCCCGGCTCCCTTTCCCATGCACGGCGAGGTTTTACCAAACGGCGAGGACATGGCTAACGACGACCCCGGAACCCGTTGAAAAACCACAGGAATTCTGTGCTCCACAACGCGTATCCCTCCTCCCGAGGGAGACCGACAGCTCGCACCCGCCGTCCACACCGGCACTGGATATGGAACTAGATATTCCAGAACGGTGAGAACTTCGGATGTGATGGAACAGTTAAAGGGGAATTTCACCCATTTTCAACATTTTATTATGTCATTAACCTTAGAGATGTTGAGTGGACATGATTAAAAAAGTTTCCCTCCATTCTGTTTCCTAAAAATGGAGGTCTGAAAAGAAAAATCTTTAAAATCAAGTTGTGTTTCACCATGTTAAAGATTTTTCTTTCATGCTTTTTTCCTGAGAGGCTACATATCCACTTGGAAGTCTCCTTTAAGTGGAGATGGCAATAAGATACTGGTGGTGTGGTGTCAGACGAACATTATTGTTCCATGTTCGTGTCGGATGTCTCTCACTGGAAAAAACACAACCTCTGAGAGTCAAGTTCTCTTGCAAAAAACACAGAGACAGGCCAGCATTAAGTTTAATCCATGTCTGCAAAGCTGACATTTTAAATCAACAAGCTTTAAAAGATATTCTAAAGCCAGGCATTATTGGGAACACCAAGAGGGGAAAAATGGCCCATTTTGGTACGTGGATGCCAGGATGACAGTCCAAGAATGTAAAGATTTCGAATTTTGCCAACAGACACAAACACCAGTCTAGTTACAGCCGCTCCTTTATTTTCACACAGATCATTTGTTCTATCTAATGGTGGTGCTTTGAGTTGAGTGTGTGTGACCATAGCAACTCCGACTTTTGAGTTTTGACCACAGTAGACATCAAAGACGGTCTCCTTTCTTCTTTTTTTCCTTCAGGATTGCCAGACCTTGTCCCTGACCCTTACGCACTCCAAGCAGGTGCTTACATCCAGCGCATGCAAATGTATGCACTACGCTGTGCTGCCGAGAGAGAACTGTCTTTCTAGGTAATATGAGTCACTTAGCTGATGCCAGGCAGTTTATTACGTTTGTAATTAGTAGTGGGGGTCATGTGCATTAGGGGTCATCTGTCAGGTGTGTGAATATTATATAATTATTCTGTGCCTATATTGATGGTTACGGTGGAGACTGTCAGGGAAGAGAGAGGGGGAGAGACACACAGCAAAGGATGTCATTATTATGTGGCATGCAGACCGCTAGGCCAGCGGGTGCCCTGTCTTAATATTTTCTTTGGGGAAATTGACAGCCCGGCCCCCTGCAGGTACATCCACTCAGATGGAAGCATCTGGACCTGATCAACATGTAAAAGGATGTGAAGATGACCTCACATGATAGGTGCTTCTGGTGGTTGTTAGGTGTAGCACAAGACCACAAGTAATCTTTGAGCACAGCTTGACAAGCATTTCCATTTTGTTCCCATTTTCAAGTGCGAGACCCGTATCCAGCTGTAGAGAAGTCAGAGTAACCGCTCCATCATCATTTGTCTGTGTCCCTTTTGTGCTCATAATATGAACACATAAGGGATAAGGGACACATATTATGTGGAGATGTCTGTCTCTGTCTGTGTTCGTTTATTCCTATGGAGTTCTGTGTCAAGTCATTCCCCCAAATAGGTGCGAGAGTGTTGTGGTGTCAGAACAGGCTAGCTTCATATATATGGAGCATGGGCCTTGTCCAGAGCCCGGGTAGAGGTCTTTTATAGGGGCTCTAGAGAAGCTTAGGTCTGACCGACTTGACCCCAGCCACTGCATTCTATGTGGGTCAGTGGAACGTACGTCTGTGTCGAATTTGGAGTCGGTGGGTGAACGGTTTCCGAGTTAATGTGGATTACAACTGCACACACGTGGATACATAATGTAGACCCAAAATAATGAAACATTTTTATCATTATACCGTCCGTAATTCTCCTTAAGAACAGTCAAAATACTGATTTGACATAAGGGCTACAGCCAGGCAGATAATTTGTCACAGATTCCTCAAAAAAAATCCGCAAATTGGCTATTTTCGCTGCAATCATACAACAATGTTTGAAAATAGGGCTTTAACCCATTCAGGCCAGGATGATTTAGGCCAGGTTAGGCCTAAATGGGGTTAAGTGGTTTAAATACCTAAATTTCCCAAATATACGTAGGAAACCTAGAGTAAAAGGCAAGAGTTGAACTCTTGCCTTTTACTAATTCAGCGTCATGCTTCTCAGGACAAAAATGATCAGATGCCTGAAGATGTATTCATTTATAACATTGTACAACAATGCCGAAAAGAGATGTTCAATTTGATGCTGAACCGGGCTCTAGTCTGTAGAGACATGTCGACATTTATGTATTTTGATTAGGTTAGGATGACTTTTGATTGTGTTAGGATAAAGTCTGACCTAGTGACTGTTCATCATATTATGGAACCATGACAATTCAGCATGATGTTCCGCCAAAACCTAAACGCACTGGATTAGGGTTTTCCCCCAAAGTGTTTTAGCACAATGGAACAAAATCTCTGTGCTCAACATGTTGCTTTAGAGAGAAACCCAGGCCGAGGCGAGGAGTTTAAGCCAACAGCAACTTTCCAACACATCTTCTGCCCATTTCCCCTGTGATCCCCTCCAAGGTCCGCATACAGACCCACTGTAAGAGAGATCGACTACAGAGTCCTCCTGCGGTTCCCACAGAAAGTAAAGAACCAAGGCACGACAGACTTCCTCCCTCTCAAGCCAAGACATCAGTGGGACTGGCACAGCTGTCACCAGTGAGTATACATCCTACAGTATACTACAAGGAAACATCATGAAATAATGAAAAAAGAGAAGATTGTTATGATTTAACAAACCTCTCATCTCTGTTAATGATGCCATAACAAGGCACAGCGCTGAGAAGTAATTTCTCGCTAAGATCCTGGCAGGGATTCAAGGACATTCCTGGCCCCCGAAACCATGCCACAAGAAAGAATTGATTCTTTTCTATCACTTGTATTTGGATGTTTGCCAACAACAAACCATGATGCCAGAAATCCTTATTCTCTCACCAACCCCCCACCCACCACCCCCACCCTACAATCATTCCACACTCAGGCATATCACAGCATGGACGCCTTCAGTAACTATGACCTCCTGGATGTTACTACGGGCCGCAAGGTAGCAGAGGTCACAAAGCCAGCTTCTGCCTCGAGGATACGGGCTGTGATCCTGGTTTCAGGCGACGCTATGCTTGCACAGAACATACACAGGTAAATGACTATCATAAGAACAGGTAAACATCTCTAAGCTGACCCAGCAAGGGCATTTTAGATGACAAGGTACGCTGCCGTGCAACGTTGTAGAAAACAAACTAACATTTTGCAGCTTACCAGCATGACAACATACTGTGACAGTGGAGAGAGGTTAAAGCTGAAGGTGAACAGCTCCCGTACGACAGTTATGAAATAATCCTGCGTCTCTGGAGTGTTCAGCATGGTCGATTAGTGCTAAGGAAAAAATAAATTAATTGCCAAAAAAAATATTCGTTTACATGATATAAAACAATATACCATATCTTTTGTGTTTCATTATTATACAGGGGCTAAGCCCAGGGTGCCATGACACCTATGCTGCTAACATCGACTGTCAATGGATTGATATCACGGATGTACCTGCAGGAAATTACATCTTAAAGGTATTTGTCACTCATATTTGTTTAATTATAAAAGTTATTTGTTTGACCAATTTGAAACAGAGCACTGTTTTGCTTATCAGGTCATTTTGTTCTCTGTTTTAGGTGACTGTCAATCCCAATTTCCTTGTCCAAGAATTAGACTTCTCCAACAATGTAGTAAGGTGTGACATCATGTACACAGGAAGCTATGTTCAGACGCGCAACTGGAGATAAACAAGTACAATCATTTCCAGCGCTGTTGAGAGTATATTAAATGCTTTACAAATGGTTGTTGGTGTTAGTAATAATAACAGTATAGCAGTAGTTATTGATACATAGAGCATATTTAAAGAATATCATTATGCATGCATTCGGTACTGTATATATATTTAATACAGGCTGCTCTTTGTTCCCTCTCTTTCTGCTTACAGGGGCTGAATCCTTCAATAGAATTTCTTTTCACAAAGCAGCTCTTCAGGCGTATACAGATAGATTCTTACAGATATTGGAGTCACTTAACATACGTTACAACCACATATTTGTAATTTTGTACCACATTGAAAAGGCTATAGCGTCACATGCATTCCTCTGAATATGTAAATTCTGTTAATAAATTAAATTGTATAATTCTACCTAGATGCCCGAGTGAGATAGTTACTGATAGTGGTACTGTTTTACTGATCAATGTTCTTCTTTATTCGAATGTTTTGCTTTTCAGATTTATTTTCATGTTGATGTCTCCCATTTGTGGTAATTTGGTTATTTTGGTCCATTTAAAAATGTTTTACCTCGATGCATTTGCATCAAACGGCAAATTTGTGTGTGTATGTATGTGCGTGTGTATGTGTGTGTGTGTGTGAGAGAAGAGAATCTTGGAGTGAATGCAAAAGAATGATCTAAAACAGTCATGTAAAATTGTTTATAATGCTTAAGTCTTGACAAAAAAAAAAAATATTACCAGAACTTGCTAATGGTCTCTTCCTTTCTATTGAGGAAAAAAAAGGCTGGAAGGCAAAGTCAATTCCAAACTCTGAACAGGCATTTCTCTCTCCCCAACTTTTTTTAAATAAGGTTCATACTAGTAGTGTAGGTTTCTCTGTCTGTGCCTGACTTTGTTCCTTTCCAGGATTCAAATCTAAAACAAATATAAAAAAAACACATCAAGCATGTACATTTTTTCAACAGGTCCGGGGACCACCAGTGGTCCTTGAGAGAGTTCCAGCATTTGGTTTCATGTTTACACTCTCAAGACTTAAAATATTCGTTATGTGAATTAGCCAAGTCTACACAACTAGATAATTTTTAATGGTCATTTCAATCTGTATGTTTGCCTGTTTTGTTTTCTCAGAAATGGTACTGTGGACAAAAGCAAAAGAAATCTAGTTTTGGGATGTGTGGGGCTAAAATGTCATCAAATGGTGGCCCATGGTTCAAATTCTGAATAAATAGTGGGCCCTGGTGTGAAAAAGTTGAAAACCACTGCTATAGAATGCATTCACAAAAAGTAACGTTACTTCCGTCAGTAAGGATGTAGGTCTATAGATTGTGCACTGTGTCTGTGTCAGCTCCCGGCCTCGCAGGCAAACAGGCCTTGGAGGCGGACAGCTAGTGTCATGTTTGCTGACAGGCCTCTGTGAAGACACAGCCTGACAGATCTTATGCTGTCATGTCACATCTACTAAAACAGACCGTGTAGGAATGAAAGATGCACTTTTCTTTTCGTCCGTCCCTATACGCTTGTAAAGAGTATAGTGGAAGTAAATGCAGTGTCTCCGCTAGTAAAACACTTCTTGTCCCAGATTCCAATTCCTCGCCGGTTCATTAGAAACCCACACAGGATTGTCATCCACCACCATTTCAGTGGACGAGATTGGTGTTTGAATCAAGCACAAATCAAGTCTTGTCTAGTAGTAAAAGACAAGACTTGATACAGATAGGTTCCAGTGTGTTTTGGGGTGAAATAGCGAGTTTAAAAATGTCCAAGCTGTGTAGTGTATGCATATCCGAACAGATGAGAGAATCACAAGTCCAACAATAACAGTTTTAAAAATAATTAATTGAAAATAGAGCCAAGATGGAGAGATGTCTACACTGTCACTTATAGATAGTTGGGTATGCAAGATTCTGGGAGATTAAGAGTAATCAAAATAGTTTACCCTGGACTGAATCAATGTATATCAATGCCAGAATAGATTGTCAATGTTATTTAAAAGTGTCTGGAATATCATATCACATGACATCACAAACCCAGCCACACACACACACACACACACACACACACACACACACACACACACACACACACACACACACACACACACACACACACACACACACACACACACACACACACACACACACACACACACACACACACACACACACACACACCACACACCATTCACGTCTAGGAATGTCGACCCCAATATTTGCAGATGGGGGACAATCTCAGCAAAGAGCTGCTGTGCTGCAGCAGTATAGGACCCCCTATAGGCAGGGGTGTAGTCAAGAACTACTTCACTCAACCTGGGCCAATTCATTAAATGAGGGAGAAAATCAAACATTTACCTTTAATCTGCCCTGGCAAGCCAATTAGAGAAGTCTGAAAGGCCTTCTAACCGGCCTGTTCCTTTTCAGACTGGCATGTCATTTCAAACATGTCATGCTGGAGAGAAGACGACGTCTGTTTGCTCAGCTGTGGGCATGCATTGCAGACATCTGGACTGGTATATCCTCAAAAACAAGCACAGTGTGGTACTGCACTCTCTGGTACCATTCTTTTGGCCATGCCTCATCTAAAACCTCTTTCCCCTCAAGACGTCACGCCTCTGTCCACATACACTACTACAGCAGGTATGATTATGGTGAGGAATTCAGACAGGGAGGTTAAGCTGTTGTTAATGACGGCTCAGGCTCTGCCAAGCTTCCTGTGGCCAAAAACCTCACCCTAATAACACTGAGAACACTGTGGCAAACCATTTTTCCGGATGCATCTGCATATACAGTAGGTGGGCAGTGTTTGGATTTGGTGCACGTGGGATTGTAGGATGCATATGAGGACCGGCCAGGGGACCATCTTGACAGGTTGGTTTAGGCACAGAGCAGAGAAATTCCTCAGCAGTTCTGTCATCTCGTTGACTCTAAGAAAAACAATAGTGCTTTTAATACTTCACCATGCCATGTATGCAGTATGCAGCAGTACATTACCGAATAGGCGTGTGCCTGATGCTATACTTAATTAACTGCCACAACACAACCACCAACATACCAACTGCAGCAAACCCAAGTAGAGACTGCAAGACCATGCTGACTGATGAGGATACTGCTTCCCTTTCAGACTGGGAGGTATTGTGACTTGGTGGTATGAGAGGTGAAGGGTAAATGCACACCGCTATTCATCTCCAACTTCAAGTAACAATATTCTTTTTTTTAGACTTTCATCTGTCAAACAAATGACACATGCAGAATCTAATTTCATTGCATCAAACGCCAGGCCACAGAGCAAGAGATAATGATCAATGCAAGTCATAATGCAAGTCAGTTCATTTACCTGCACCTCCACGTGTTTGATGCATGGTTGTTAACATGGTCAACAAAGTGTATCAATTTGTAATGAATTATACTTTCATCCATATACATTGATGTTGGTTATAGATGCATTAACTAAACAAGAGCATTAGAGTCAACACTCCTTATTCCATCTTCAGGAACATCGCCATGTCTGAATTCAATCTTTCAAGTAAGCTATAGAGATTATGTAAAATAATATGTATACTCCTCTTAAAGCCTTTTGTCCAAAAAGCTTTTACGGACCCCAGGTAAGAAAACTTGCTGTCCCTCCAACACCTAAAAGAAATAAGGTCACATAATTGTCCAAATGGAACCAGAGTCGACAGCTGTAAACCAGTCCAAGTGAATCAGCAGTCACACTGTGACAGCTGTGCCAACAAGCTAGTAGTCCAATCAATTAGTACCACATTATGGCACTGCACAAAACTAACATTATATAGCCAAGTATATTTAAATTGCTGTCAGACATCAGTTTTGGGGGTCAAACATTCTGGGTTCAAAGTGTCTGGTTTCCAATATTTGAAAAACAGAATTGTAAAATTTGTGGCTCTATTGGCTCACTATTGAATTGGAAGCAAGCGCAGTTCAGACTCACATTACACTTATAAAATATGTTTGCAGTTTGCACTATGATGTTAAGCAGTATTTGCACTGCGTCTGTCACTTATTTTTTCCCCTTTTATACTGCTTATCTGTCGATTATAAGTGATTCTTAAAAAAAACTTACAGTAAAGCAACAAATGGTTAATTCATCTAAATATAACAGTAATATGACTACTGCTGGGAGATTTGATTGTATAGATTACATTAGCCCATAAGTTTGCAAACCACTCTAATTCACTAAGCAATCCATCACCCACACAACCAACCCTGTTGGTACGTTTACAAGTTGACCCCGATTTTCTTTTTCTTTTTTACGAGGCCTGGGTGTACCTATTAGCACCCAAATGTTGCTCAGGTCCAGGCCCTGCCCACTCAGACAAAGACTCCAGCTGTTTCAGACCTCCTCCCCCCTTCTCAACCTGGCCAGACCAGACCAGGACAGGACCGGATCACTTTCTAAAACAAGCTGTAGGATTAATACACACCAATGGATAATAAGCACAAAAGCACATCTCTGTTATGTACTGAAGTGGATCCGATAAACAAACCCGAGATGCCTGTGCCGAGGCAAAGTCACGTTTATACATTGTTGTAACACAACACATTGTTGCTCAGAAGTCATCGCAACATTTTCAAGTGAACAAAGTGATGCATTTGGAACATGGTCATACGACCGGACCAAGTAGAAATTGGATACTTAAGTGTTGTTCTTGGTCCGAGACTCCCGACATACCGGAGTCATTCCCTCTGTTTACAAAAAGAGAAACAGCAGCCAGGATCCCAGCGAGTGTGCATTCTGTCTGACAGGATGAATAGACAGTGTATGCCGAGAGGCAGACAGCCTTGTAGCAGGTCACAGTCTTGCTAAAAGCCTCCCCAGAGACATGACGTGCCTCAGACATTATTGGCCAGCCAGAGGAGCGCACTCTCAAGTGACTACTTTGATGATGGACCGTTATATATTTCAAAGCTGCTCCTTGGTCTTTTTTTTGCTCAGCAGTCTGCAAAATCCTCATCACAACAGATGTTGCAATTAAAAGAAATTATGTGAGGAGAATATGGGGAACTGGGGGAGAGATCTCTTTTATCATGCTGCCGAAACAGGGCTCTCTCCTATGAATAGCAAGTGAGACAGTTTTTCATGTTGCACCTGGAATAAATGTAAGTTATCCTAACATAGTTTGAAACTGAGTCATGAGAAATATTAATGGCTTTCCACCTTGCTTATGCAACAGAACACTTACCTCAGCAGAACATGAATTGGCACATATTTATTTTATTCCAGATCAGTAATCACACTGATTGGCAAATCCCTAGGGGTGGAAGAAGTTCTGAAGTGTACAATGCATAATGTAGCACCACTTTGTTAAGTAAACGTACACTATTCAAAATGTTACCGGCAAAAATGGCTAAATGTATGTAAAGCATCCAAAAGTAGACATTTCAAATATAACAATCATTTGCCAAGTGACCAACTATAAAGGTCTCAAAATAATATTCAATGTAGAAGTATAAAGTACCAGGGAAAAGTACTTTGAAACTGCACATTGGTATAGTAATAGAGTAAATGTACATAGTTTTTTGTAACTTGTGACAAGATTGATTGATTACTTCCCAGCACAATCAAATCACATACATTTGTGGTCCAGATTATACTGTATGTCTCCATGGGTGGTCTGGACAAGAAACAATAGCTGTCAGCTTACGAGTTATGACCTTGAACTCCTTGTGGGCAATAGTCCACTCACCGGCTTACTTCTGTCTTCCTTGTTTGGGCCACATTGCAGACACAGATAATGAGTAGAGAGAAAACAAGGGGTGGGTGGGGGGTGCTTTGATTCATGGGATTCATCTGCAGTGGGAAACAGACACAAAAACAGAGAGAGGAGACAGGCTATGCACCCCCACCCACTGCGCACGCACACACACACACACACACACACACACACACACACACACACACACACACACACACACACACACACACACACACACACACGCGCGCGCACGCAGTCGCGCACACACACACACAATCGAATCGAGCAGGGGCGGATGTAACATTTCCCAATTGAGGGGGCAGCTTCATCATCGAAGCCGCCCCCATACCATTTTCAGTAGTGTTTCAAATACTTTAAATATAAGCACTGAAATATCTTGGGTTGTTTTACATGCCATCATGTTTGGTGGGGCAGACTGGGCATTTAGGGGGGCATTGCCCCCCATGCCTATGCCTAGATTCGCCCCAGAACCGAGGTAGAAACAGAGCTGCCTGTGCTTTCTAACTACCTGACAACTGTACCAAGACATCAGAGACACATACCGCACCGATTACAAAACTCCCCGAAAAGCATTGGAAACACACGACGAATAAAGAAAAAAAGTCCATATCTGCACACAGCAGCAAGATTTGTGAGCTGTTTGCAACAGGAAAAAGATATTTCAGTGAACACTTCACAACCACTGTTAAGATTATTCCTGCAGTATCTGCAGTGTGCCGCGAATCTCTTTACACACAGTAGACCCACTGTAAGCCTAGATACAAACAATAAGTAAATGTTAACATCTTTTCTTTGTATTATTACCCTAGTTTGATTTGACATTATCTGACTTAAGAATGTTTACATATTTATTTTCTTCATTCTAGTCTTTAATTGCATATTTAAAAGATATAGGGCTCTATTTTTGTCACATGCTAAACCCCTTATCTAAGGGATAAGGGGTTTAGAGGTGGTGACGAAAATCTAGGCCATAATCTCGACAATACTCATTACGCCATCACTGTCCTAAACCAGCCAATCGGAGTACTTTGAGGGACAGCTGACGGGCGACAACCGCGATCCGATTGCTTAACTTGCGCCCGCTCCGCTCACACAAGTAAAAAGAAATCACACCCGTGTGAAGTGAGAGGGCGGGCGCTCTTATCATCATACATCATCATGCATCTCACATCATAATGCCTGTTGCCACGACTTCTGCCATATTTGGCAGACATTTTACATAATTTCTCCTTTCACCGTTGATTGAGGAGCTCTCTTATCATACATCATTATACAGCAACACAATCCGGCCAATCACAAAATTGCCATCCTCAATTATGAACAACCAACCACAATCGTCATTTCTCACTTTTCTGTCCCTCTTGTTATCCAATCCGGCCGGATGGATGTACGTCAACCCGTCCATTGCTCAGCCAATCAAATCATTGCTATGTGGAACACAAGACACACATAGTTGGGCATAAGGTAAAAAAAAACCTCATGATTGGTTTGGCTTTAAAAACGTATGTTTCCAGTGCCAAAAAATGAATCACTTTGAATTGAATTGAGCCAGAGAAAGGAGGTGGGAGACAGAGGCAGAGAGAGAAGACCGAGCGACAGCAGGGGAACAGCGATAACAGCAGTGAGGGCAAAGTGGTGAAACCTCAGACACGATTTAAACAAACAGAAACTCTGTCTCTGCCCCAAGTTGGTCCTGAAAAAATACGCCAAAGATGGACAGAGAGTGAAGGAGAGAGGGAAGGAGAGAGAGAGAGAGAGGGAGGGAGAGCACCACATTCAGACCAACAATAAACCATTTGAGAACCCCGCTCAGGTGTTTATTAGTGCTGTAAAAACAAGATCATGCATGAGTCATTTCTCCAGATTAGGACGCTTATTTTATTCTTTGTATACTGTAAATGTAGGACATCCAACTGGCAACACTGATAGAATCAGATAACTGAAAATTTAATGTGGAAAAATAGCCTGTATTATTAAAAAAAACAACAACAATTGTAGAACATTCCCCACCGCATTGCAATGTTGTTCCTATGGTAAGTCATCTATTATTCCGGTCACGTCCCTGTACCCAGTTCTTCTTGATTCTCTTTGGTGTTGTGACAAGCGTGGATGCAGTCAGAGGATTGGAGGGTAAACCTAAACTTAGACTTCAACAACTTTCCCTGATTTGTTGGGGATACGCGAATGGATTTCCGGTGGTGCCGAGGGATTTCCATTTCCTCCTCACACTCCAATGTTTGCATTCCCCAAGGACACACCAATGTGTGAAAATCAAACCAAAAAGGGGACATTATAATATGGAAACCTTTGAATCTCACCTGTTTCTTGTTGACACGTTTTGATTGACTAAACAGAGTAGAACATAATGTGTCAGTTTTACTGGTAGCACAGCATCACACTGATGGAAATTAAAACAAAATCTAAAATAAATACTGTCGAAAAATATACCTCATATATTTTCTTTACATTGGTGAACGGTCAGTGGGTCGATCAGTTTGAGTTCAGACATACGTAAATCTCCCAGGAAGGATGGCAGAGGGAGAGGTTTCTGTGCAAGTTCCCCTCAAAGGTTCTGCACACATCAAATGCTTGCATAATGGAGATGGCTTGAGTTGGAACGCTTGGAGGGTTTTTTTCCCTTGGAAATACCCCCACCTTCAGGCCGAGCCCCGCTTCCACCTCCTTGACAGCTTGTCTCAATATGGCATCAGTTCCTGCTGGAAACAAAAGGGGGAAAGGGAAAATATAATTTAAATTCAGAAATCCAGCACCCTCCAATCCCATGCAGCTGAGCTCCCTGTAGAGAAACCATGTCATTCACTCTTCCTCGAGGCTGTTTCTATACATTGTCCATCGGTGCAGTTGTTGAGAGAGAGAGATACAAAGAGAGTGAGAGAGAGAGAGCAGAGGCAGTGGCTCATGAGGTATAGATCCTGGGCTCTCCCAGGGTTTTTTTTCCGAAGTGTCCTTGACCCCTTGCATAGTTTCCTCTGCCATACTGTATACGTGTATGAACGTGGGTGCAAATGGGTGAATGTAATGCACACGCATCTACGCAAAGCGCCTTGGATAAAGGTGCCATACAGTGAGGCAGCAAGAGGGTGTGTGTGTATGTGTGTGAGGTAGAGAGAGAGTGCACATTAATTTTATTACTTTATCTTGATTGATTTATTGCATTTTTGCTTTGGCAATGGAAACGTATATGTTTTCTCGTACCAATAAAGCTCCTTTGAAATGAATTGAATTGGACTGAATTGAACTGAGAGGCTAAAGAGAGAAGTGTCCCCCACTGCATGCCGTGACGTGAGTGATGTCCTTGTGAGTCACTCTGCCTTGTTGCAGCTGAATGGTCACCAGGTTTCAAGATGCTGTGATGACGAGGTGAGTGGAACGGGGTGGGGGAGTTTGTGAAGAGTCAGGGACAAAAAAAAAGCAAGTAAGAGACGTGAGCCGCGATGACATAGGTTTGTCCAGTGTCTGGAGCGAGTTTCACTCTGAGAACACGGATTCAACCCCAGTTTAAACCAGGGGGTTTCAACAGGTGGTCCGGGTCCCTGAGAGGATTCCTGGTGGTCCCATGCAGGCTAAATGATGGGAAGTTGTTTAACCAGATGTAACTCTTTGAGAGCGTAAACATGAAACCAAATGGACCCTTGCGGGTTTCACGCTCACACTCTCAGAGTTAAAATATTCACCATCTGAATTAGCCCAAGCCTACAGAACTAGAGAATGTAGAAGATTAATAATGGTCATTTTGATCTGTATGTCTGACTGTGTTTTTTCCCCCCAAAATCCAACCTGGAATTGTGGACAAAAGCACAATAAATCTTTAGTTTTGGGTCACACACACTTGAAACACAAAACAATGTATTTCTCACATTACTTGCGTGAGCGGAGCGGGCTCGCCGTGCCAGTAATCGGTGCACAGTATTCGGTGTTCTATTCTCGGTGTTCAGTGGTCGGCCCCTCGGGGTACTACGATTGGCCGGTTTAGGTGGAGACGAAAGTTAAAGTTTAGCCCGCTCCACTCACGCACGAGTAGGCCATGGCCTACTTGTTCTGTATGAATTTGGAATCTGATGTAAGCAAATAAGAGCACACCTCAGCTCACATGGGGTTTGACTGTTAATAGAATGCAATGCTAATCTCTTGAAAAGGAAGCATTGCATTGTGGGGGTTTGCTAACCACAGAACTGCCCATGTCATAAAATTTGGTCTACCTGCATAACCGTTATTATGATCTGCCGTTAGATCACGTTCTACCTTTTGGCAGGGACGGATAGGCCCCACCAAACATGACGGCGTGGAAACAACCCAAATTTCAAATACAGTATATTTCAAATTAAAGTGCTTGTAATTAAAATGATTTGAAACACTAAACCAACAGCATTCCATCATTGAAAATATCACATCACGTGTCTGCTGCAACTTCAACAACAACTGATGTTGTTATTGATGCTTTTCTTGGCTAAATTACGTCCTGTAACCGAAAATGGTATGGGTGCGACTTCATGGCCCGTGGCGCGAAACGACACGGGTGATGAAGTCGCCCCATACCATTTTCTCCTGCCCCCCAATTGGGAAATGTTACATCCACCCCTGCCTTTTGGTCTATGCTCTAGAGCAGGGGTGCCAAAAAGGTACAGTAGATCGTGATCTACTGGTAGATCACAATCTACCTTTTGGGCACCCCCCCTCTCCTCCCTGCAAAGGCTGTGCAGTTAGACCACATGACCTACCCCGGCCCTAATGTTATACACTTCATTTGTCAGATGAATTAAGGTGACTTAGACTTAGTTGAGTGGCACAAAAAGGACCCGTCGGTGGAGTGGAATTCTGAACAATAGAACAGAAAAACACTGGGTGACTTTGAATAGCTTTTTTGTAATTATGTATCCATTTTTGAATCCATCGAGTCAGTCACATTTAACAATAAAGGCTCAGAACACTCCTATCTCTCTAATGGACCCAGTGAGGAGTTGGAGTTGAGGTGAAGGGAGACAGAGAAGAATAATAATCTATTTTCAATAAAATTGCAGGTCTCAATGACCCCTGGAGAGAGTTAAAAGCATTTCCAACTGAGTATAATTTAAAATGGACGTCATTGCACTGTTATGTGCAATGACGTCCATAGGTCGTTATAGTAGTAGCACAGTAGATCTTGTTGACTGTCATTTTGAAAGACACTCACAGTCAAAAAGGTGTGGGCACCCCCTGCTCTAGAGTTGCCTTGTAAACATGGCCCTAGTCAAAGTGTTCCATCATGAGCTTCCGACTGGTCTCGTAAGCCAGGAACAAAGCCCCATTGGTTGGGAAGGCTCGGATCATGGTGGGGGTGAGACCGGCGTAAAGTGCCCTCACACCTTCAGTGCGGGCGATGGCCGTGAACGTTTTGAGGAAACCCGCCTGTTTGCCCATCATGGACATCACTTGTATCCGAGACTTGACCGTGTCCACGGGGTAGACCATCAGATCAAGACACGCCCCTGCCAAGCCCCCGCTGAATGCAGTCGCCGCCACACCTATGTCGTCCTTGGGGCGTTTCAAGTGTTCTGCGAACCCGGAACGACAGAGTTCGTAGGCGAGGAAGAAACCGAAGTAACTGGGAATGTCTCTGGCTAGGGTGGTGGTCAGGCCCCGGAAGAAGCCCAGCGGCCCGTCGTTCCTCATCACCGTCTTCACCACCGACCAAACAGTTCTCTGGCCTTTGGCGATCTTTCCGGACGCCTCCATTTCGTACATGGCTTGGAGACGGCACTTGACAAGCTCAGTGGGGCACAACACAAGGGCGGAGAACATGGACGCCACCGAACCGGCGTAGGCTTTCTGCGTGTCGCTGAGGACAGCGCTGCTGCCTAGACCGGTGGCGGAACCGAGGAGCTGCTGGCAGCAGCCGTAGCTCATGAAAAGCACAGAGTTCTCAGTGACATTGGCCAACAGAGCCGGAGCCGTGCCTCGGTAGAGTCCACGTAGACCCGCGTTTCTATAGGTAGATCTTAAACAGTGGACGAAACCTCGATACAGCGCAGGAAACGTCTGCATCTTCACTTTGGCGGTGTCCAGCGGTTGCCCGACCAGAACGCCCGCTGCGCCTCCTACCGCTCCCGCAGAAAGGTCGATCATGGCCTGAACCGCCGGGTGCGGGGCCATGGCGGCCGAGTTGATAACGTAATGGCTTACGTTCTTTTGCGCAGCTAGCTAAAGCTCCTTCGCAAAAGATCAAGGGTGGCATCAAACCTCAAGGGTTTGACGTTCACAAAACGGCTGATGACGCATGCCACGGGGGGATTTGCACGCTGGATGCATCCAATCTGTTTCCAGCAATGGGGGTTGGTGCGTAACACTTTACATGAATCACGGTCTAAAGAGACTCGACACACAAAACATCTGTTAAACATCTAGAGCCTCATATTCATATGTCTCACAGCAGACATTGATATGCCCATATATGGGTGTATACTGTATACATGGCATTCACAAAGTTATGATGGCATGTTGCAGCCTAATCTACGGACACTCTTTTAATTAAAACTAAAAAAAGAGAGACTTGGCTCCAGGGGGAAATCAGAGGGTGCGCCTGAAAATGGCCAGGGAGCACACATCATTTTATAAAGTAAAAGAAATACATGAAATTTAAAATGAGGGGGCAGAATTTGCAATTAAGGGTGTCAGGCACCCTTTGGCACCCCTGTAGCGCCAGGCCTGGAGAGAGAGAACGAGAGCGAGAGAGTGGGGTAGAGAGAGCGAGACGAGAAAGAGAGATGAATAGACAAATAGGAGTTAACTATGAGTGCTGAATGTGTTGAATTGTACCACACAAAACCTGTTATCCAGTTTCCATCTAACATCCAGACTCAATCAGGTATTGCAAGGCTGTAATATTGCAACAGTCAAATACAAAGACAGCCAGACATGCAGGAGGGAGGTGAAGAGAATGCTGTGACTGTACCATGCAGCCCTTCCAAATTTTATAACTCTTCATTTCAAGGACTATGATTGTTTCAATGATCGAAGCATACATAGAAGTCTAACACAAACCCCCTGTATGAAATGTAGAGTTTTTTTTCTCCCCTAAAGGTCGCAATCCCATTCCAGTTAATTGTGAGCCTCTCTCGCTGGCTCTCTGCAACACAATGTGGAGGGACGTGTAGTGGGTGAGTCAAATGCTGCGTACTGTATAAGTAAGTGCCCACGTTTATATGGCCATTGCAATATATAACGAGGGTTTGCCTCATTCCATTCTGGCATGTGGCCAAAGGTTTTATGATTAAAACCAGATTGTGCTTGCCCAACTCAGACAGGTCAGAAAAATAGATTGCAGTTGCGCATACTCTGCACAAGAGGGAAGTGTCCACAGAGGAACATTTTTATGCACCTCTTTTCCCCATTTTGTAATGGTGGGACATTTTGGAAGGAGTAATTTCTTTCGTCCGGCCTGACTCATCTTATACACATAGACACCCGCAGACACTTGATTAATATCAATCAAGCGTTAATGTTACATCATTATTCTGTCTCTAGTGTGACTATATCACAATAACACCAGGCAGGGTGGCTTCTTTGTTAAAACCCAGCACAGTAAATGATACCAGTTGTGAGCCACAGCTGTTATCGTGTTATAAATATAACGACGCCTCTTTTGTGTCTTAATAATTCACAAAAAAGAACTGGGGGGCATTCTTTTGGCAGAAACAACTGAACTCCTGCCAACTCCCACTTCTCTTAGTCATGATGACTTACACTGCAAGAAGTGTCTTATCTCCCATGCACAATCCCCCTCCCTCCCTCTGGTCTCCTCACCTTTTCTCTATCAATAAAGTCGTATCTTAGGATATTATATGGAGTCTTTAGTTGTGGGAGTGAAAAATCCAATTCAGCAAGAACATACAGGTAGGCTTGTGTGACATTCTTTTTCTTTCTCTTGTAGAAGACAAGAAAAGACGAGACAACATGCTGATTTATCAAACTTTCCCCCCAGTTTACAGGGTGGCATTGATTTTAAAGTGCTTCTGAGCAGAATCTTGCCATCTCTTTGTGAATTAAAAGTGAATGTGATATTGAAAGATTTCCTCAAATGATCAACTGTGCATTACGCATTCTATGAGAGGGGGGAAGAAACTCAGAACTAAGTGAAAAAAAGTTTAACTACTAAGGCAGACATTTCTTGCAGTGTAAGAAGACCGGGAATCATGTGACATCAACAAAAGCAGACATACTACGCCCCCTACGCCCCCCGCCCACACAACCACACACAGTCTCTCTCTCTCTCTCCCTCTGTCTCACACACACACACACACACACACACACACACACACACACACACACACACACACACACACACCACACACACACACACACCACACACACACACACACACACACACACACACACACACACACACACACACATAAATAGTCCCCTTGTGTAACAGTGGGGAACACTGCGATTCATTTACTGACTTAGTCATAACCCAACACAGCCAGTAAACATGTCCAACGTCATCAGGCACAACCAGGCATTATAGAGGAACAGAAACGTCAACATAGTAAAAATAAGAAACTAAATAAGCGGAATGGTCTGTGCGGAGCAGCTAGTTGTGCTCAACAAATAAATAAACTTGCATTTCGTTGCCTCGATTCTTCCCCAGGACACTCGGCACTTTGACTAAATGTAATCACTTAAACCGTGTTTTAAAAACTTTCTTTTTAACACTGCGATGCTGCTGAGCTGTAGATCTGCTATTTACATAAGAAAATAGGGTCCAACTAAGTGATAAATAAACAGTGTAAGGCAGGTAGCATACCAATATGTTCCCTCAGCCCTATGTATGTGTCTGTATGCAATATATTATGAACCTGGACACGTCAATATACAGTGTGATATAAAGACCCTGGGGCATGCATATACAGTACCCTAATGTAACTACTGCTATCTCTTCTTTGCACATGTGTAATACCTGTCACTTTATATAATTAGGTTTTGTTATACGTTGTAGCTTATAATACCGTTCAATTTATATAATTAGTTTTGCTATAGTATTATCGAGCACTATATTGCCATCATCTGTTGCACTACTTGTTGCACTACCTTCCCACATAGAAAGACAAATATATTTACATATATGTTTTAATATATGCCACATATATGAAATTGCCCCCCTACATATATACTTTAAACCTGACTGTTTTATACAGTATATGTGATTATGCCACATATACAGTATGTTTAATATATGCCACATATATACAGTATATATATATATATATATATATATATATATATATATATATATATATATATATATATATATATATATATATATATATATATATATATATATATATATATATATATATATATATATATATATATATATATATACAGTGTTGTAGTGGTACTTTTAGAAGGGGGGGACGCCTCTTAAAGGGGAATTCCACACATTTTCATTTTTTTTTCTGAGAGTGTACAAATGTGAACCAAATGGACCCTGCTAATATGATTTTTTTCAGCCCTCCAATTCTAGAAACACAGAATGGGGGACTAAGTATAGCATGTTGAGAAAGTTTTGTTACAATGCCTAATTGTATCCATAAAAGTAAATGACAAGAAAAAACATAGGCCTAGCCCAAATATATTTTAGATGTGAGAAGTGGGGGACTCCGTCCCCCCCGTCCCCCCTCCACTACACCCCTGTATATATATATATATATAAATATATATATATATATATATATATATATATATATATATATATATATATATATATATATATATATATATACTGTATGAGCTGATTCCTATAACTATGAATAATGTACGAATCATATATAGCTGTATCTATATATTGACATTATGTCTTTACATAAAGGAACATACTGTAGATATGTGCAATACTTCTACATATATGAATGTGAATATGACCTACTGTATATGTTGCATATAGCATGTGACATAAACTAACACCAACACCGAAGCGAACCATACCCCCAAGCAGGACGGATGTAAGTTGTTGTTGAAACAGGCACAGAGCATTTTCTTTTTTGAATGATGAAATGGTGTTGGTTTAGTGGTGCCACAATTGTAGTTAGTTAGTAGCGTAGTGTTTCAAATCATTTAAAGGTAGGGGAAGTGATTTGAAATTCATGGTGTAGTACCAGCCTGGTGCACTAGGGCCCCCCAAAAGTAGCTACACTATGTGAACCTGCTGCTCTCTCCTGATTGGAGGAGAATTGTGGTGACCTGGGGAACTTTTATTAGCTCCTCTGCTAACGTGGGGGAGGGGGAAACTCCATATGTGGTTTCCACACCTTATAATAGAGCATTTTAACAGAAAAAAATATTTTTGGGGTGATATCTGACAAAAGTGAAATCACTTCCCCTACCTTTAAAATATACTGTAAGCACTTTAATTTGAAATATCTTGGAAATTTGAGTCGTTTGCATGCCAACATGTTTGGTGGGGCAGTTAGGGCTATTTAGGGGGGCATTGCCCCCCCCCCCCCCCCCCCTGTTGCCCATGCCTAGATCCGGCCCTGACTCCAAGCCTGGTCCTAAACTGAAGGGGAACATAGGGCTGAGGGAACACAGGCATGGTGACCCCAGCAGACGCTAGTAAAGCCTGTAAAGTCAACTAGAAACTTACCATGAGTTTGCCCCCCTGCTTGGTCCCCGACCTCCACTCACTGTTGCAGGGTCTCATGTTTCAGCCCCCCATGGCACTGGGGGCAGCCCTCCTCCTCCTCCCTTCCTCCCCCTCCCTCCCGTCACACCATGCTGGTACTCTGTCGGCCTCTCCTGGGGTGTGGCGGGTTCATCTTCAGGGGTACAGGGGGCTGACAGACGGGGGGGCCCTTCCCGCATCGGCCGTTCTGGGGGTAAGGGGGAGGCTTCTGGGTCTTGGAACCGGCGGTGCTTCTCCCAATAACAACCGTAGGGTCCAGGCTCTGTGGAGGAGGAGGCGGAGGAGGATGGGGGGGTCCCTGCACGTGGTTGGAGTCTCTGGGGGGATACAGGTGAGGAGGGTGGCCGTTGGCGCGCGGTTTGGGGTCTTTGCCGTGCTGCTGCTGCTGTGCAACGCGACTGGTCTTGACCACAGACGCCATGTGGACGGGAGAGGGAGAGTTGGTTCGGAGGACCACGTGGTCCGCAGCGTGGTGCCGGTGCTGCAGCTGGGACGCCTGCGGCGGAGGAGAGGCGGGATCGTGGCCGGCTACGAGGGCCATGTTGGCCATGTTGAGGGGTCCCGGGTGAGAGATGCCGTGGACCCCCTGGGTGATGCTGGGCACGTCTTCGCTCAGGTCCATGTTCACCGTCAGACGATCAATCTGTTCCACGACCTGATTGACAGGAGGTTGATACGTAAACAAATAAACAAATCAATATTCATGGCGTGTTATTCTCAGTGGTTTCTCCTAGGCTACTGTACGTGACCGAAACAGGAAAAAAAAGTCTTCTATAGAATCAGCCGGAATAAAGTGAAGGTCACTGTAAGTAGATGTCCATAGAGGCATTCCAAAATGGATACTGTATAATTTATCCACAGTGTTGAGCCAAGCGTTTTAGTGTGCTGCGAGGAAGGCAACCAAATTTCCTTGCCCACTGCAAAAGGTCAGTGCAAATCACTTTTAATCAATGGTGCGACCTAGATGATGAGTCAAAAACACTACGGTCAACAGATACACACACCCATGTGCCACACACACACACACACACACAACACAACACATATTACACAAACATACACTGTAGCTGTTTTAGCCACTTAGTCGCGTCATGTTAAATGACTTTAGGTGTCACCACAGTGGTGTCTACATCGAAGATTGAGAGAGGTCTGAACACAAACCCGGGGTCTTTCATGTAAACACACCTGCTGTAAACACAAAACCTTAATTATACACACACACATACACGTCTAATAGAGACCTCCTACCTCTTTCATCTCCACGTGAACCTGCTTCAACCCCCCCAGCACATCCTCCAAGTCTGTGACCACTTGTCGGATCTGATCCCGGACAGAGTCCTGTTTCCCCCTCGGTTTCCCCACCGGATCTGTATCTGTATGGTGCCGGTGGGAGTTGAGGCGGCAATCGCCGTTATCAGCAGTGTTTGGCTGTTTCAGGGGGTCCTGGTTTGTGCTCTCGGGGGGCGCAGGAACATAGATCCCTTTCCGTCTGCGGCTCCGGTCCATGTGTATCTGGGGGACTTCTGTGGAGAAGAATCCCCTGTGAGGGCCCCTGCTGCCGCCTCCATTGCCGTGTCCATTACAGCACTCCTCTGATCCGCCCTTCCATCTGCCCCAGTCCTGATGGCTATCGCCATCCCATCCGTCGTAGTACGCCGGCCTCGGCCCGTAGTGGCCGTTGGGCACGGCCGCGTGAACCCGGTGGTCGGCGGCGGCGTGCGCCAGCCGCTCCTCCAGGCGACAACAGTCGCTGTCGTGTCCCCGTCCTTCATCCTCCTCCTCCTCCACCTCCTCTTCCTCCTCCTCGAAGCGGGACACATACTTGACGATCCGCCTGCGCCGGTGACCTCTGAACTGCGGAGGTGGGAGGGGCTGCTGCTGCTGCGGCGATGGCCTGGTGTCAAACGGGCGTGCCGCGCCGCCGGGAACGTCGCCACGCACCACACAGCCGCACTGTTCCCTCACAGGCGGGTAGTGTCTGAAGCCAGCAGGCTCCGGTGGCGGCGGGCAGCGCCACTGGGCAGGGTCGGTGTCCCAGGAGGGGTAACTGTGTTGGCTCCGGACGCCCGGCGGCGCTGGCTGGCCTGCGAACACAGGCCTCCTCTGTGGGTTTCGATGGGCGACTCTCCCTCCTCCCTCTGCTCCGTCCCTGTGGGAAGGCGACCAGACGTACTCTCCCCTGTGAAGGTCCAGCGACGATGGGTGGTCCCCTCCTCGCGCCCCCACCGACGCAGGGTGGTAGCATCCCGGCCCACCGCCACCACCACCACCGTAGTACTGCTGGTGGTGGTGGTGGGGGAGCCACAGCTCGTGCCAGTCGCAGGGCTGGGGGTGATGCGGGTGGTGGTGGTCCCAGTGGCAGGGGGCGGCGGCATCACGCAGCGAGTGTCGCCGGTGGGGTCCTGGGGTCCGCGCGGCGTCCGTGTACATGTCCGGGGGGAGCCTTACAGACGAGGCTCGGCGCGGAGGGACGCCTCAGTAAACGACGGGCTTCCTGCCTGCCGTCACCGCCGCCGACTGCTCACCAGCACACTCATTCACGTTCGCTCTCTGTTTTCCTCATCTGCGTCCTTTTCGTTTCCCCACAAGAAAACTTTTCCTCGGCTCTCTCTCTCTCTCTGTCTCCCTCTCTAACTCTCTTTCTCTCGCTCTCTCTTCTCTCTGTTGTTTTTTTTTGTCATACCCAAGACTGCCGCCCCCCTCCCCTCCTTTTCTTTCCTTCCTGCCCCTCCACCTCTCTTATGTTGCTCTTTTTCTCTCTCCTGAAGTTGTTTCTTTTTCGGGGTGGCTTTTGCTTTGCTTCTTTTTCCCGGAAAACACCCCCCCACCCCCAGTCCCGCTCTCCAGGACCCCAGCCCCCGCAACAACAACCCGTCCCGGCAGCCAGCCGCAACCCCAGTTTCTCCCGGATCGTCTTGGAACTTTCTTATTCCCCTCCTGCTCCTCTCTCTCTCTCTCACTGCCGTAGAAGCTCTCTTTTTCCTGCACAGGGGCCCCCTCGCTCCCTCCGTCTGCCGCTACCTCTCCCGCCTAGTCGTTCAGTCTCATTTGCTGCTGCGGGCTTTCCAGTCTCTCTCTCTCTCCCTCCCTCTCCCTCTCTCTCTCTCCTCTCTCCCACACTTGGCTGTGCATTTCCCGTTTCCTCCCCTCCCCTGCCCTCCCCTCCCTTCCCCTGCGCTCTGCTCTCCTCTGTTTCTCCACCTCTTACTCTCTTGCCTCTCTGCCTCTCTCCCTGTTTCTGTCAACTGTATCTCTCTTTCTCTCTCTCTCACACACACACCAACAC
>CM076976.1:30578217-30594252 GCA_039105355.1 Benthosema pterotum
ATCTTCTATCCAGACATATGGATAAAGAAAATACCATAGTTTACGAGAATCAGAAGTATATTTGTAATTTGCCAAATGGTCCTAGTGTATGCCGAGGAAGACACTATGAGCGTCACTGCAGACTTACTGTCTATCTGGGCTATCAGCATGCAGTGTTAGCTTGTAGATCTATCATTTTTGTTGCATGAGACCTTTTTCCCTACGGAGTCTGATAATACTGAATCTGTGAGCAGCACTGCTTACTTTATTCATCTATCCGGTGTAACTGACTGGCAATAGTATGCCTAGACTGTGCAGATTGCAAATTGACCTGGATATGAAGCATCCGTAGCGCAAAGAATAATTTAGTTTTTAAGTAGGCTAGAGATACGAGAGACGAGAGACAGACCCCTCTCCTCTTGTAATAAAATAATAAAAATAACAAAAAATAATAATACAATTCATGAAGACATTAAAATTTCAAATGACAATAAAACAAACCTCCAGCAGCAGTGCTACTGCTAAAAGCATAGAGGGGACACAGTGAAAGTGAAGGTGAACTACAGCTGCACATGCCAGGGGTTTTACACCTCTGCAGCCTACTAAAATAGAGTGTCCTGCTATGGACCACCATTTCCAACAAGAAACACAAGTTCAATTCAAGCACTCAGTCGAGTCAGTAGCTGAAGGAAGGACATAGTCCATTTACAACATCATGCATTTCACTACCTTTGCCTACAAAGTAAAAACGTTATTATTTAATTAAGTTGGCATATAAAGGTTGACATATAAAAGTTGACATATAAAAACTAAATATCAAGGATTGTATTATTTCTTGGTTCCAGCTTGATTCCAACCAACCATGGGGCAGAGCGAACGGGCAGGAGCGCTTCTTTATCTTTTAACCACTAGCAACTGCTGAATCATTAATTCAGCAACATATATCTGACCTTGGTAGTGAGCAGTGGAGGAAAAAAAGTACTCAAGTTTTAAGTGTATCAAAAGAATCAATACTACGCTACAGAAATACTCGGTTACAAGTAAAAGTCCATAATTACCGGTATTGAGTGAAAGTACTGGCAATGTATTGGCATGAAATTTGACTTTAATTAGGCTACAAAAGTAAAATAAGTTATGCTATTAACACTTAGCAGATCACAATGCAACACATGGTGAGCTTCTAGATAGGCTACTGTAGGGGTTAATGTATGTTTTGTAATACTATTCAAGGTCAATGTAAATAGAATTACTATAGAATAGAATTACTTTCCACCACTGGCAGTGTGGTGTTGGAAGAATACAGATGGCGGAATAGTAAACTTTCATCTTAGTTTGAGATATTAATAGAAAAAGACGGCACTGAAGTTAAACCTGCACTATGCGGTGAAGGCATAGCCGTATCCATCGACTATCATTGTGCATGATTCTAGTGCTGTATATTCTGTGTGTGCCTTGTGACAGGGGACACAGTTTAAAAGAAAAAATAGTACAGAATCTGCCTTATTACTGTCTTGTGGCACTTGTCAGTGTTAAAATTATACACTGAAAATTATACAGTAAGATTTTTTGTGTATTTTCTACCTAAAGTGCTCTGCAGTGACGTTTCTCATGTGAATGCTGCAAGCACACATAGTCATAATGCAGGCTTTCTTCTTTATCTACATTCACCCTAGCATCACTATGCTGCGGTGACTGTATGTACTGTAGGGTGAAAATTGTGCTCAAAACGTGACACATTGTGACGCATTATTTTCTGCAAAGACGTTTTGTGTAGAGGGACAAAAGGAAGAGGCCTATAGAGCTGCACAGTCCTGCCCCTGACACCTCGCCTGCAGCCCAGAAATGAATTCCCCATTCATTTTCCTCCTAGACTTTTCCAAAATTATGTATATAAAAAAAACGCAGACAATGCCAACTCAGGTCGTGACAAATCCGAAAAACACAATGTTTGGGGTAATGGGGCAATCAATCATTTTTCATGAAGAAGAAAAATGAAACAAAAAGTGTTGTATCCTGCCGTGTTTTATTTCTCTTTGGACCGATCAATTATTTGATTGGTGCAATAGCCTGAGTTGGCTTTGTCTGCGGCATGATCGTTTTTATATAAATAATTTTTGAAAAGTCTACAAGGAATATGAATGGGGAAATTACTTCTGAACTGCGGGCGACGTTGTGAAAAAAGGCGGGACTGCTCAGCTCTACAGCGTGTAGACCCATGGGGGAGTCTGGTTAAATAAGTACATGAGGTTTAAGTAGTTGTTGAGCACATCACTCCACAACTGTGCTGAAGGGAGCGGAATTAAGTGCCAAATGTTATTAAAGATTACGTACAAAAAGAGCCTCACCTGGGCCTACCAGAACTATAGGGCTATTAATGCTCACATGCGATGTTGAGCGTGTTAGGGTTTTTTATGCTGAGTAAACAGCCACTTAAAAGAGATGGGCAGCTAAACGGTATGTATGACCTTAGCTGCACTTGGTCCAGGAACTGCTTGAGCATGGAAGCGTGGTTTAACACTGTGCTGACACAACATCTGTCAGCCTTGGCTCACACCATACAACTTCTCTCTTATTTTCCAAAGTGGCAGTGTTTTATTTAGTACTGAGGCTGCTGACGTAGGGTAACACAGCTGACTGCGTGCATTTGATGTCTTCCTTGACGCCTTCAATCGCCACCGTTTGTTTGTAAAGCTCGGGTTTCAAAGTTTATTGTGGATGATCATCCCGGTCAGCCCATGGAGATACTGTATGTATATTGCGCCTCAAGCGGCCTTTGAGTGTGAGTGTGTTTATGTGTTTGTGTGTTTTGTGTGTGTGTGTGTGTGTGTGTGTGTGTGTGCGTGCGTGCGTGCGTGTGTGTGTGTGTGTGTGTGCGCACGCACATGAGCGCATGCTCTGTGCGGTTACACAGTCAAACCCGGAGTGTTAATTTAGCTCAGACTACTGGAACCCATAAACCGTAGGAAGAGAGAAAAGTACAAAACAAACATCTCCCCTCTGTACTTTCAACAATAAACAAAAGACTATGGAATGCACATGAAAAGCACAATGGGCTATATGTGCTTTGTTGAAAGAATCCTAAAAAGGAAAAACGCCGATTCCACTGACACAGAGTTTTTGTTATCAGGAGGAGCAGATAAGGGGAATTACATGATTTTCTCCCACTCTGTTGCTAATAGAAATATTTCTATGGCCAGTCGTCATCCAGTGTCAGTGTCATTCACCACCATTCTGTGCTCAAAAGATTATTTTAGGCCAGGAACATCTTGCTTATCTGCTCAAGGCCAACCAATGATGTATTCAGATAAAAGCAGCTATTTATTGGCTAAAAGTAGCTGAATTAACAATAGCCGAAGAACCAGAATCTTCTCTGATAAACAGAATATGAGTCATTGCTATTGGTTACGGTAAAATCCTATGGTTCATTTTACACTGTTGGAGAATAAAATGACCTGTGTCACACAACCACATTTGAAATCATTTGCAGAATAATACGTTTTTAGCTGATGAGGCCTTATTAGTGCAAGGTAGGGACCTATTTTTAAACTATTAGGTAAATTAGATTCGACTTGATTTTTGAGCTATTATAGTTTATCATTGCTTTCTTGGTCAATTATATACTGTACATGCATGATTCCCCCCCCCCATTTATATATTTTAAAGGCAGGGGCGTTTTTGCCATTAGGCAGACTAGGCAGTTGCCTAGGGTGCCATGAGGGGAGGGGGCGACATGAGGGGACAGACATGCTTTAAAAGGATACCAGGCTAATAAGACTAATATGGATTAATACATTATACGTGTCCTCTATAGCTAGCATTGAACATTTACAACACATATAATATATTCTATAATAACGTGTTCTATAAAATGAGATTTTCCATGGAGCCCGCCCATTTGGTAAGGGGGGCTGCAGGGAAAATCTTGCCTAGGGCTCCAAATTGCTAAGAAACGCCACTGGACAAAGATAATAGGCTGACTTGGGGAGAGAGATGGGGAGGGTGACCTGCCATAATGGCCATCGGGATCGGGAGTCGAACCCGCGGCACAATGCCAGACTGGAGTACCAGACAAGGTGCCCAGACGGCCGCGCAAGCCGCCCCCGCGGGCACTACATGCATTATTATAATTGGCAGCCTAATAGCATAAGAAGATTTAAAAGCATTGGTGGTTTCACATTATGTTTCACAGTAACCTTCACAGTGTCCTTGGATTGTGAATACGCTTTTCATTAACATCAGAATAAAATACAGCCTCACATCAGAAAATAAATGTATTTCATATTTATTGTTTTACTATTAGATTATTTTCTATAAAACAATTTGGAGTAAAAGCCTTCTCTCTCTCTCTCTCTCTCTCTTAAACTGTCCCAATGCACTAAAGCAGATTTCACGTTTGCACCACAGAAGCCAACAAAGTGATACACCCGACAGCTTGGAATGCACCAGTGACTGCCCACAAACCACTAAGCTGGTCAAGGGTCACTGACTCATTTTCACAGTTGCCGATGTGTTCAGAAAAGCAACTGGATATCTACTGGTCCCACTGGGAGAGCTGCACTTTCAACTGGCTGAACAAGACAGCGGTGTCCCTATCTCACTGTCATCATGGTCAGGAGGACAGGAGACATGATGAGGAGTGAATATTCTGACTCTGTCCACGGGATGGTGCTAAAGAACCTAACATGAGTCAGTGACGCTACTGAATATTTCAACTCCAGCAGTTTTTGTTTTTTCTTTCATAACTACTCTCAATCTCACCTAGAGTATATATAGGCTAGCATATTCAGTAATAAAACCAAACATTTGGTTTCTTTGTTCCACTGTAATTGTTATTTATTTATTACCCACACCAACATTACCAACATTACTTTGCAAAGTGTCTAATGTAACTAGCATTGACAAATTATGTTTTGATTTTGGTTTATGAGTTTGATTTATGTAGAATAAATAGATTTCTTGGTAGGATGCATACTGTATCTGTAAAATATAAATGCACCACATTGTACGTGTGTAATGCATGTAACGGGAGAACTGTTCGCCCCAACAACTTCAAATTCGGCACACACGTTCCACACCCCCGTGGGCAGTGCAGTGCTCAGTGTCCAGTCTGTCGGACCCACAGTTGTCCAAAGCTGCCACAAAAGGCCTCTGCTTGGGCTCTGGACATGGCTGTTTTGTTCTGACATCATAACACTGCATACTTTGCAGAGCCGTGTGTGGGGCATGGGTCTTGGAACTTACGATTACGACTATGTACACTACAACCGAGCATGGGTGTAGTTAATAATAAAATAATGATACGAATGCTGTATTCTGCATGGATTGTTTCCACTTGAAGAGCCTTGGACCAGCTGCAGTTCCAGTTCCAATGAAAGAATTATGCCTCTAATAGTTTTAGATCCATAAAACTCTGCCATTAAGTACACCTGTATTTTACTCCAAGATAAGACAAGATTCTAATGTGCCACAAACGTGTGCATGGTGGTCAAGTCTGGCTGCGAAGAATGGATGAACTGTGGAGGAACATGCTCTCATCTTCACTTGCTTATTACCAAGGGGATTGGATCATGAGAGGGGTTCTTCAGGATAGTAGGGACTTTAAGCTGTACGACAGCAAACCTCTAGTACGGCAACAGGAACTCGATCCGTGCTCGATTGATAAACCTGCTTGCCGTAGCACCCATTCCTACTACGACAGAACGTACACTTTAACGTAGTGTCCACAACGCCACTAGTCACTAGATGGTCACAGCATAGATGCGTCACCATGGCAACCTGTCGCCGTTGCGGATGCCTATGAGCTTAATGATTTTGACAGCTACGGTAATTGCGTCATAGCAGCCGTACTTCCTGTTAGGGTTGTCATTCTAAAATGCGACAGCTTAAAGTCCATAGTGTCCTGCCACCTCCTCCTGCTCCTCCTCTCCTCTGCATCCACATCCAGACCGCCCACTTCAACTCCAACTAGAGAACTAGCCTTCCTCACCACCCTGTTTAACATACCAAGGCAAAGAACAGGGCACTGGCCACTGGTCAACCCAATTAGCATCCTGTTGTTCCTGGTAAGGACCAAAGACATCCAATGCCTAACGTCGTTGCCTTTTTGAGTATTTTGAAAAACATTTTTGAATACTTAAAAAGGCCAGTCTACAAGCTCACAATGTGCCAATGTGGATTGGCTAGTTGAACTACTCCAACATGTTTTTCAAAATAGTCCAAAAGGGCAAACAGGTTAGGAATAAGAGGTTTAGCGTGTAATGAAAATGGAGCTCTTAAATTTCTATACCTGCACTGTCTGAAGCACCAGATCAGCTGACACCAAGTACAAAAACAGATTCAAAACCAGGAGCTCATCCTTGCTCGATGGGAGATTAATTTCCAGTGACCCTATGACCTATCCTCTAGCACCATCCTCAGGTCAAAATATCAACTTTTCACTAAAGATAGGACTATGTATAATCACCTAATCTAATCTTATCTGCTTGTAGAAATGTTTGGAGAGGGAGCAGCTGTTCAATGTTTGGAATTCAAAATCAAAGTCTGAGCACCATGGTTCTTCAGATTGTTGACCGTTGCTGTTCTGTTAACGTCTGTTAACGTCATTCTAGAGCAGACTAAAAGCCTTGAGCTACACATATTGCTATCGTTATTCAGTTATTTGTTCCCGTTGTTGTCAACATTATGATGAAAACATGCAGCCCTAATCAAATAATAGGTTATAAGTACCTTGGGCACTTCAAATGGCTCAGGGCGATCGGGCCTTCATGCGTAGAAGCCTCCCTTTAGACTGTTCCAGACGTAGCCACAGATAATGGACAGCAAGGTCTTCTGGAGCCAGCTAGCCCATTAGCCAGGCTAATGCATCCAACACACCCCACAGGGCAGTGCCCATCACTCTAGACGGGATCCAGTTTCACTCAGAAGGGTACCATCTCAACTTGCCACACTCTGCATCTCATGGCCTGAAACGATGGCCCTAAGAAGCTGGACAAATCAAATCCTCAGAGAAATCAAATCCTCAGAGAACATGTGATTTGGTGATTTGGATGGGTTTTCATCACTATAGGCCAGGGATGTAAGTGTTTATGATGGTGGATTAAAATTCTGTAAATACTATCATGTAAGAAATGAGAAAAACATCAAGAAATCCATATTTGTCAAAGGTTGTATGACCAGGGAGCACTTGTGTTGTTGATGTTATAAAAAACAACATCCACACATAGCAGCTGTGTGTAATACAAATGTACAGTAAGCTCATATCACATTTCTGTTTCGCCTCAAAATGTAAAGTGGCTATTGGCTCTATCCAAGGGTGAAATTGTTTTTGACCATGCCTGTGATCTTGGGTTTCACAGCTCTGCCTTGCTAAATGGACCGGGTGCATTAGGGTCGAGAGAGGAGCATGCAGCAGAGTGCTCTTAAAAGGCAAAGGGAAAACGCACGAGACAGCCTCCCTTTTGTCAGCTCGTTGCCCTGGTATAGAGGGACAGTGACACGTTACCAGCCATGTATGGAAGTGTTGGAGTCTCTGGTTACGGACGAAAATCAAAACAACCGTCCGCTCCTGACTGAGAGGCTCAGATTTGGAGGAAGCAGGGACTGACATGAAGGCCTTCAGCAAACGTAGGACTAGTCACTAGATGGTCATGCTAAAGATAAACCTTGTGTCTATGGATCACAAGAAGTTATAAATAGATATAAAAAAAGTCAACTTTGTATCCCTTTTTGCCATGATGCTGCTTGCAGCTTCAAACAAAATGGGCTATTGTCTAGACTCTAGAGAAAATAATGCAAGGAGTTGATGCAGGAGTGATTACAATGATGATGGATACTCCTGAAAACTTGCCCCCCCCCCCTCCCTCTCACACACACACACACACATGCACACACGCACGGACACACAGGTGTGTGAAGTTCACATTTTGTCTCAAATCTTGCTGTGGTGGACGAGTGAGTCATCTCACCGAGGCAAAGATGTCAACAGTGTGTACCACCAGCAGGGTGTGTAAATTCCACACCTGTCTCATCATCCTTGCCCCCCTTTCACTTCTTCTTCTTCTTCCCTCAACTCTCCCCTCCCCTTTGTGGCTTCCCCTTTTCTTCCTTTCACACTATACTCTCACTCTCACCCACCGCGGCTCACACTGAACAGCTTGCACGAGGAGCAGGGAAGGCTGTAATACAAACAGCAGAGAGAGGAGGCACGTGTAAAGTTTTCAGCAGTTCTCGTACGTGTGACATCGCCCTCTGTCCCTTTACTACGATGCTGGTGAGTTGCTTGTTTTCTACGTGTGTTCCGATCCACTTCTGCCTACTTTTGTTCAGTAGTTTTTAATAATGCACATTAATGTAGCTGGGCTAAAATACCAAATGTGTACATGTGCATCTTTGTGCAACAGCTGTCTCAGGACTTTCCTCAGTATATCTAATACAATGCTGGGATTTCGTATTACTCATGACTCTTGATTATATTGTATCAGAATTTATGTGTCATTTCTGTGTTTGTTTTTTCTGTGGATGAATGCTGAGCAGATACACCTGCATAAAAGGTCAAATGTAGTACAAAGTCAGTGACGGTAATACCTTTGATGTGCTGTGGTGCTAACATAGTACACTATGGGTATGTTATACTAACAGGCTGTATAGGTGCTGATGTGTTCAGGTGAAGGAGGACCTGGGTTCTTTGTCCTGTTGTTTATTCAATCCCAGGATGGGTCTTCATGCTTCTTCTACACCAGAGACGATGCAGCGGAGCTGACAAAGGGAAAAGCAGCTGCCTTTTCTTCTCCTGGAGGACGGTAAAAAATGACATAATGACAGCCGGTCTCAGGTGACTACACTCTGACACTGATAGCCTTGAAATGATCCAGCTCCTGGCTCGTGTTTACAAAGTTTTTGCCGCTGAAATTGCCATGAAATCCAACTCATTTTCGAGTAGCTATTCTGAAATCTCTTTGGAATTTTCATTTGGGGACAGGCAACTAAAGAGAATTGAAGCGATTACAATATAGGCTTTTAGGATACACCCAGAGCTAAGTGCAACATCGGAATACATTAACCCCATAGTAAATGGATGAGTAGAAAGAATATGATTTAGTGCTTCAAAGAAAGTAGCCTCTGTCTTAACATCTAACTTAACCTGATGCGTAAAACAAGAATATAACACCAAGCCCTGTCATATCTCTGTATCTCCATGTCTAAACCAATGCCCTTTGGTCAGGTTTTATCTGCCGGTAATGACTTCAAACTACACCAAAAAAAGAAATTAGTATACAAGAGAGATTAGACTCAAATACACTAATGTAATGAAACGTTCCTGTGGACAGTCAAATCAAAGTTGCACACATCTGTGTGTGTCTGTTTGTTTCTCTCTACTGCATGAGTGTGCTTGTGCATATATCTTTGTGTTAACGTGCGTATGCTGCATGCATGCGTGTGTGAGTGCATGCGTGTGCCACAACCTGTATAATGCATGTGCAAGGTTTCACTGGTGTGTGCGTGACAAGCTGGCCGGTACACCTCATACTCGAAAGGCTTCTGAACGTGAGACTTGTTGTTTTCCACTGAGCAGTGATGTCATGACACCTCTGCTGGGGCGGACTATAACACTTTACGCTGAAAACTGAGCCCATGTCCTGGGGCTCATGCAAACTATCCAAGTACAAACGATGCGTCGGGAGAGACTCTTCACAGCCAGAGGGGGGATATATATCGACCAGGAGAAAATCGGCAGATGAGAGCAACTAATGTGTAAAATTCATAAAACAACTTTCTCGTATAAAGAGGGATGCCCAAAGTGGGTACCCACTGATCTAAAGCTGTCCTTGTACACACAGTACACTCATTACGAGTCCATTTGGGTCACTTTTACCCACTGATTTACACTTGGTCTTAAAACGGTGTCACATGGTGAAAACAGACAATCCATAAGCTCAAAAAAGCTTGATTGGCTGTGATTAAATTAAACATTTTACTGAGTTTTTGGTTTGCTTGTTTTTAGCATTCCTCCATCGAGGGTGTAAGAATGTATTCAAATCATTACTGTGCATGAGGGATGTTTGGGCATGATGACTACAGTATAATGTAATTAATTATTACATACATTATACATTATTTCTGTTGATATTACAGTTCCAGAAAGTAACAGAAACGGTCTTAAACTGTGCCAACATGCCGCCTGTGTGCAAATGTCATATTTCAGCTCAACTACAGTATGCTGGGTGCTACATTATGCTGATCTAAGAGCTGCTGAAGTGACTTTTCTGAAGACGCAGGACTTAGCTCATTAGTGAGCATTGAACCAAAAAGGAAATTGTTCACAGTGGCTAAGTTCAGTGTCTGTTATGAAAAAATAAGTTCTTGCGTACCGGGACATCCAGCTGCTCCACATCAGCGATATAGGGGAAGAAGATGGAAGAGGAGGATATAGCCAGGCCACCTGTAAAAGGACAGGAATGTTGTAAAATTCATACATGTTCAGACACACTGTGCAATATTCTGCTGCTCCAAAGTTCCTAAAATGAGACGTTTGATGTTTTGTTTGGCAGCGAGAAGCAGACATGGATGGGGAAAAAGGCATTTGTTCAAAGAGTTCACTTAAATGCTGAGCATTACGAATTCTGGCAAAAACGTACTATCATATTATTTTAATCTTATGACTCATCATGCTGTCGATCATTTGTTACTTGGCCAAATATCACCATTCTTTTTTTGGTGGTGGTGTATAAGAGAAGATAATTTGTGAAGGATGTATGTAATAACGCACAGAAAAGGAGCTGATAAACTGGGGCTTAATGACGTGGAACTTGGGGTTGTTTACTCCTGTGCCTACTGAACTGGATTCAGTGTGTCTTTAAAGAACTGGCTCAGTCCAGCAGGAACAGGAGTGATACCTATTGTGAGGTCACCAACGTCTAAATACCATTATCAACTCTGCAGACATATCAGTAAGTGACAGTGAGTGAGTGATTGTGCAGGTGCACGTTTTGTTTTGTTTTGTGTTCTGTCTTGATTTGTTTGCCAATTTTTAAGATCATGCATGAATTAGAATAATCAAGGATGACCCAAATAAAGTCAGCGACTTGTTCCTACTCTGGTCCTCATGGTGTTCAGAACTGGTTCACTAACTTGCAATCCTAGACAGTAGACACAATATGATGTGTGTGTTTACCAGCATAAATGAGTGCCAATTTGTTGCCTGTCTTCTGTGTGAACCTGCATGTCTCTGCGCACTTGTTATAGAGTGTGCCTGGTTTGTGCTGAGTAACAGTTTACAGTGAAGCCCTTCATTCTTCACAGCATAATAAGCTGTCACTGTGTTTGCGGTATGTATAGCTTACCACTAAATTCGGACACAGCACTCAGAGTCATCACGCATGCAGTCATCTTCTACCCACATGCACAGGAGCAGGTTTCACGTCTACAAAACTGATATATAACTTGACACGCCATTGATTTTGAAAGGCCTTGGTTGTCACGATTCCATGATCACAATTATTTTTCACCTTGGGCTGTGTTCCCCAGGAATGCTGTGCTAAGAATTCTGCAGACGTGTGCAAGAGGCAATTAGGAGTTTATTCACTCAAAGTTATTGATTTTTTTATATAGATATCTTTGAACTGCACATACACATCTTACGAAGTCCACTTTGCTGTTTGTCTTAAATTGCAACATTGGCAATGTTGATTATTGATGTTTTAGGGTTAAAACGCATACCAGGGTTTTCAGTGATCGAATTCAATGTTTCTATGATCAGTATCTTTGATGAAACGATATGTTGCTTTTTGTTGTTGCGTAGCTTGTAGCTCATTTGAATGACATAGCTCTTTTCTTCTCTTGTTACAGCAGCCACCTTTCAACCATTTTAATGTTGGCCTGTAATTCCTTCAGAGGATACCTGGCTCCAATAGTAAAATATGATATTTAATTGATATAATTTGAGGCCACTTCACATATAATATATGGAATATAATATTCCCTGGGGGAAGAGTATGATTAATAAATCAACAAAGCAGAAACACAAAATGAACATGTATGACTCAACTTTGGATCTCTGTACTTAACTTGGACTGCTTCAACAGAGCAGAATATGAATACAACTTCGGAGATAAACTCAACAGGCAACTGCTCATAGGTACATGGACAACCACAGTGGAGACGGGGCTGCTGCATGGAAGCTCAACACACTGCAGGACTAGGTTGTGGACAGCAACTACAAAAGAATGATGAAGAAAGAAATTACAAATGGCATGTGGTATGGTATCACATGGACAGACCACATGAAAAACATGGAGCTCTCTTGCAGGGTCCTCCCACACCACAGGTTTACAGACAAGGCTGATATTCTCAATCTCTATGGTGTGGCTAGGTATGGTGTAAGACTTCTCATTGGCTGCATGGCAGCAAATCAGGTCTGGGGCCTTGTGTGTAGGCCAAAAGCCTGTACCACCAGACCTGGGCCTGGGCTTACCATATGTTTACCCAGAATAATTAAAACCTGCAATTCAAAAAGTCCAGAAATCACCTGACCCCCCTGTACTCCCCTGCTTTGTTCATCATGAAGCTCTTGATGGCTGGTTTCAATTATTATGAATAATTATTTGCTAAGCCCAGGCCCCGGTCTGGTGGTACATGCTTTTGGCCAACACACAAGGCCCCAGACATGAAGACTTACTACACCATAGCGTCCGAGAATACCAGCCAAGGTCAGGGAGAGAAGGATGAGGCTGCCTGGGCATTGTGTCAAACACCCGGAAACTGGTTGCACACAAACAGACACTCTGGGAACCCACACAAGCAGCTATCGGAAAGGAAAGAGACACACCACCTACAGTATGTAGACCAGACATATTGCGATATAACAGCAGAGCGAACAACACTGCAGGGCTCACATTAATCTGCCTCACCCAGTCCTGGTAGTATACAACATGTACATCAATGTGCACTACATTCTCAAAGGGTGTAATCCATTTCATAATATGTTGTGTGATACTGCCTGGTGTCATCTTGTCCACTGAACTCGTCACTTGAGTCATAGCCTTGGTTAGAACTTAGACAACACTTAGCCTTAGGACATGCACATCAGGGGCATCTAAATTCACATCAATGATAACATGTGATTTCTATTAAAGGAGAGAGTTTCTGTAATCATGTAGATAGTTGGTATTATTTTGTTTGTTTTTTGTACTGTAATCACGTAATCTGAATGTTCTGTACTATTTACAGTCTTCCCTTGTGATCTTGCACGTGGAGGCCTTGTATAAGCCCCATGGCCTTTTTGCCTCAGCCCCGCACTTTTTATATGCATGTGTTCATTGTATTGTTTTACACTACACTGAATAATAATACTAATAATAGTGTAACAAAAACTTGTTGAGTGTTTATTCAGAGTTACACTTACATTTTTACTGTAGTGTAGAGACTCCTGTCCTGTCTATTATAAGTTACATGAAACTTTACATTGACATTGCATTTTCCTGGGTTATAGATAGGCCTATACAACTTACATAAGTTGTACTGTATATATCTACAAACCCAATGTGTCTGTTGTTTTAAATGTGCTATATAAATCAATAAAGTTTGATTTGATAGCTAGCTGTGTCATCGTCACTACCATCATTTTAAAAGTGCATTAATTGATTTGCTTTTTATTAAAATAGTAGCTCTAGATTCTGAGTTCAATCATTGGCCAAGAAGGGCGGCTGTGGCTCAGGAGGTAGAGCAGGTCGTCCAATGACCCATGGGTCGGCGGTTCGAATCCCGGCTCCTCCTGTCTATGTGTCGAAGTGTCCTTGGGCAAGACACTGAACCCCAAATTGCCTCCAATGAGTTGGTTGGTGTGAGCTGGCCACCATGGTGTGTGAATGTGGGAAGTGGGGACGCTGGCGTCGACTGTTCGCCGCTCTACTTCCCAATGTATGAATGAATGGACCATTGTAAAGCGCTTTGAGCACTTGGAAAAGCGCTATAAAAATGCAATCCATTATTATTAAGAACTACTAGTATATTTTCTGGGACTGGAAACTCTTTAAGGACCCTGAAAGTAAAAAAAGAAGAAGAAGAAGAAGAAGAAGAAGAAGAAGAAGAAGAAGAAGAAGAAGAAGAAGAAGAAGAAGAAGAAGAAAAGGGCTATAGTATCACAAACACCTTGGATCCAAATTTGCTATTTTTGACAACTTTGAAAAATAAAATAATAAAATAATAGCCTACATTAACAGGGAATTCCAACCATTTTTTTTTACCATGTCGTTAATATGGGCTACGTCAGAGATGTTGTGTGTGTACATGATAAAAACCTTACTCCATTCTGTGTTTCCTAGAAATGGAGGGGGAAAAAATCATTAACACGGTGACACACATGGTGAAAACGCATGAACATTCAGAAAATTATTGGAATTCCCCTTTAAGACATGCAACTTATCTTATGATATGCTGGTCTCTGTAAAAATGTTGTATTTCCAGGTGAAGGTCTGCTACCAAATACAAAGTTGGTGGTCCTTGTCGTGAAAATGTTTCAGAACGTGCACAAGGTAGGCTGCTGACAACAAAAATGCCTACCCTAAGTTTATCATAGTGCGGTAGTATCTCAAAATCCCACAAGGGGTCGGTCAAAGCTCACTGTTAGACCCCCTCATTCAAGTAAAGTCTAAAGTGTCAAATAGTTCACTCGTTGAATTAAAGTCAAAACATTCTATTTCCCCCCCCCCCCCCCCCCCCAATCAAGCCCCATGAAAGCGTATATTTTCCACTCCAGAAAGTGTTTTCCCTCCGTTAAAAATGTGCGTTTAGGTGTTAGTGCTCAGTCTGCTCACTCATCATAATCTCTATGACTGTGGTTATCAGTGAAGGCAGGGCCATGGACTATAGACAGCGTTACGCAAACTCCGTTCGCTTCATGAGGCCAGTCCAATGGCGGCTCTTCTACATAGACGTCTATCGAGAATGGAGACAAATAAGGACAAGTCCTGGACCGGAAGAAGGCAGAAATGCATTGGACTTAGGCAACAACAGCCCAGCTTTAATCATCGTAAATCCCTAATTGTAATACTGTTTTGTAGTAATAGCACAACGTAAAAAAAAAATAAGAGACTTTAGTTGTTACTGCCCTATACTTTACAACAGTTGGCATGTTGTGTCACAGTTATGCATGCACACGTGGTTAAAATAGCTCTTATTTACACCGCGCTCTTTGAAAACAATGTATTTCCAACTCCCTGTTGTCCCTAATCATGCTACATGAACAGCTGTGGGTTTCTGACCCCTCAATATCGCAACTCTTCCACTACTAGATGACTCTGGATCAGTGAAGGGTCACAAACATCATCCACGTTTATCCACCTCGTCAGTCGACGGGTGTGTGCGTGAGTGCGGAGAGAAATCTAGGAAGTAAAACCATTCGACCAACAGCTGCCGAAAGTTCTTCATGCTTTGATTTATGACACTATAACACCGGGTAACATAGGATATAGACAGGACAAGCCTCTGGCAAATTGCGTTTTACGCAAATTGCATCAGGAATATAAACTTTTTTACAGTCTCGCTCACCTTTTTCGGGAAGAACCTCCAGCGCACAGGTGAACTTGTTTTCCGAGTTGTATCCATATCTACTGCACGAACACAGCGAGGAGTAGCCTATACATGACATACAACAAGTCGTCCTTGTTGTAAATGTGAAGAAAGTTCTAATGTTGTTGTAAAGCGAAATGAATTCTCAACGTTGGAAGGTGAGTAACGTTATTCGTGTACCCGTCTTAATTTAATTGACGTGCTGGTTGAGTAGCTTTACTTGAGTTATGTCATATGATGTCTTGTGGGAAATTATTGGAAATTGAGGAAAGCGAACCTGCGGTCAGTCACCAGGGGCGCAGAGAGCATTATAACTGGGGGTGACATAGGCCTATCTGGGGAGGGTGGGGTGTGTGGGGGATTGGGACGCTACTTTTGGGGTTATCCGACCATTTATGAGCAAAATTACACAGATGTCAAGGTGTAAAATACTGCTAACTGTTGCTGATCGTTGCCTGATCATTTTTTTTTCTTCGTCCAATTGTGTGGGGG
>CM076976.1:30594752-30642652 GCA_039105355.1 Benthosema pterotum
ATTATGAAGTGCTTATACTCCGGTCTACGCTCCCGCCTATCGTCGATTTACTTTACATGATCTACAAAATACAACCACTCCAATTGCTATAAGTTGCATTGTGGATTAACAATACAACCGTAGATAATGGACCAAATTACATTTAACTCATAAAACAAAGGATACTTGGTGCACATTAACTTGCACTCATATAGCACATTGCTTTAAAAATAGATATTTAGAAATTAAAATAAATGCTGTTATGCTGTGTGTGTGTGTGTGTGTGTGTGTGTGTGGTGTGTGTGGTGTGTGTGTGTGTGTGTGTGTGTGTGTGTGTGTGTGGTGTGTGTGTGTGTGTGTGTGTGTGTGTGTGTGTCCTTTTGGATGTAATGCCTGTAAATAAAATAAGAAAAGTCCAACAGCAATACTGTTTTTACAGCTTCCACATGATCTTACTTTCACTGCAAAATGCTCAAACCATTATTCTTCCCTGATCTCCTTAGTACCTCCCCTTCGTCTTCCCTTTCTTGTATTTTGTGGAATAAATGGCAGGACAAATTCACCCACATTTTACTTGTAAAACTGTGATGTGACAAAGTGTATTCCAATTCCCGATTTCCGATGGACACCTCTTTAACCATACTTTTGTATGTGCGCCAATAAGATGTGCAGTATCTTATTGGTAGGGTAATATGGTTAATAGTGAAATAGGCTAATGAGTGTAATAAGTGTAATGGGCTAATTGTAATTGTATAGTAGCGTAATATGTGTCATAGTGTGATAGGTCAATACTGTATGTGTAATAAGTGTAAAAACCCTAATATGTTTAAAGAAGTCATACATTTTGATTGACACACTCATTTTGTCTTTACCTACGATTGCAGGACAGAGCAACAACAAAACAACAATGGATCAGGACATGTTTGGAGGTGTGCCGCGGTTCCTCACGCGGCCCAAGGCCTTCTCGTGTGTGCGTGGGCAAAGACGCCACGCTCAGCTGCACCATCGTGGGCAACCCCACGCCGGCCATCACCTGGGAGAAGGGCAAGCTGGTGCTGAAGTCCGGCGGGCGCTTCAAGACGGTGGAGGACGGCGACGTGTACCGCCTCACTGTCTACGACCTGACGCTGGACGACAGCGGCCAGTACATCTGCCGCGCCCGCAACAACGTGGGCGAGTCCTTCGCCGCCGTCACTCAAAGGTGAACCTGCCGTCGGAGATGACCAAACCGGGCGCCCACCTTCCTGGTGAAGCCCACGTCGGCGCGCGTGGCGCTGGGCGGCGACGTGGTCTTCCACTGCCGCTGTCGGGCCACCCGGAGCCCACCTTCGACTGGGAGAAGGACGGCCGCTACCTGGGGGCCACCAACCGCGTCCGCGTGGTGTCGGACGGCGACAGCAGCTCGCTGCGCATCCAGGGCGTGCGCAACCTGGACGCCGCGGCACCTTCATCTGCCGCGCGCAGAACTCAGCCGGCCGGGCGCAGGCGGCCGCCGCGCTGGTGGTGGACGCCGGGGACTCCCGTCACCCGGTGCGGGCGACAAGACCTCGCTGCTGTCGCACCTGATGAAGCGCAAGGAGGAGAGATGAACAAGGACATCTCCATCTACCACGCCGAGGACCTCTCCATGATGACCTCCTCCGTGACCTCCTCTTCCTCCTCGGCCAGCATCACGGACGCCTGCCCGCCCTGAGCACCGAGCACGACCTGCGGGCGTCCGTCATGGCCCGGCTGCCCAAGGGCGTGTTCACGCGCACCTGCACGGTGACGGAGGGCAAGCACGCCAAGCTGAGCTGCTTTGTGACGGGACACCCCAAGCCCCACACCATCTGGAGGAAGGACGGCGTCAACATCGGCGAGGGCCGGCGGCACGTCATCTACGAGGACCAGGCCGAGAACTTCGTGCTCAAGATCCTGTACTGCAAGCAGAGCGACAACGGCCTCTACACTGCAACGCCACCACAACCTGGCCGACAGACCTACAGCGCCGTGTTGGTTATCGTCAAAGGTAAGCTCCGATCGGTCTGGATCGACTTCCGCATACATGGGCAGATCACAACTCGAACCCAAGAGAGAGAGAGACTGTGGCAATATGCATGCATGATTTATTGCGGACTGAAAAATGTATCTTTTTTATGGTGATATACATTTTAGTGTCTAAGATGATGGGGACCGAGGGGTTCTAGTGGGGTTATTTTAATCATGTGTGTGTCACACTTGAGTTAAAGTAATTAACTCATACAGTAGTGAAAGTAAATTATCATTGTTAGCACACACACAATAGAAAATGTATTACTAAAAATTTGCTTTGTCTGTATTATTTGTCTGGGAAATGTATAGTGTGATATTGTGGACAAAAAATAAATAATTGTGTATTGGGTGTCTGTGGGGATAATGTATCAAATGATGTCCATGGCTCGAATATTGGATTGGAATATAAACTTGAATAGTATTGGGAATGATTTGGGAAAAAGGTTTGTAAACCACTTTTGGTTTTTAATAGTGGGCCCTGGATATGTAAGTTGGGAAATGTACCGATATTTACAAGAGAAACTTGTGTTTCTTATTTTGGTGAAATCTGGTGTGGTGTGCTCAGAGTGCTTTCCCCCTAAAGAGCACAAACCATGTTTGTACTGGCGAGTAGGTAAACTGTTCTTGAGATTTCCACAACACACAGGAGAGGCTGGTTGGGTTTTAGTTACGATATATAACATCTTTTACACATAGCTCTATGCCTGGCAGAATCATATACTGTAGGTAAGTTAGGAAAGTTGTGAAAATCTTGGCCAAGAAATGTCACCAATGTGTTTCTAATGGTGTATACAGTAATAACATGTGCTAACATTTTAAATTTACTCAGAAAACATTCCATCAATGCTATGCTATGGACATTTTTTTTTAATTTTGCTGTCTATAGCTTGTGACTAGTACCCCAACGTTGACCTGTTTTTATGAGGTTTCCCACGGGAGTTGCATTTCATTCTTTCATGTTATTAGGCACCACACACCATTAGAAACGGTGAAGACACTGGTCAAATATCTGATAAAATGCCATAGCTAATGGCAGAAGTAGCAGAGCTAGAGGTCCATAGCTCTTTCATAGCTTCTTCCATTATACATTTCATATAGGTGCTGGATGGATATTCAGCAACATGTTGCCATTATATTGCAGACTCCAATGTCTCCAGCTTTCATTTATTTTCAGATATGATTGCCTGCAGGCCCATGTAGACAACCTGACATGATATTAGAGCCAGAACAGTTGCAAGAACAGATGCGGTACACAGTCGACAGAATGCTGCGGACTGAATGTTAAATGTCAATGCTAAAAGTTTAAGGGGTCAAGAGAGGGTGATCATGTGCATTGTGTTGACATCAGTATCACAGCATTTAATTAGCATTTAAGAAGCTGAGAAGCATTGTGAAATTTCTATTACCTGCACTGATAAATCCATTTTTATTGCAATGGTGGACGTAAATGGATAATAAAGTTGTGCTTACAGGTACGCGTGTGGCTCTGCAGCGCAGGCCTGAAGCCTGGTTGTGTTATGAAAGAGGGGTGGTGTTGTGTTGCGTTCTATTTTCTGCTGGCGATGAGTAGTTCGCAGTTGCTATGTTAGTCATTCACCCACTGATACGGGGACCTATCTTTGACTGACTGGCCGGGGGCCACGGACAAGAATTTGTCAATGACGATTGTTCCAAAGTACGCTTCCATACAGTTTAATGCTGCCTGGCATCATGGGCCACGCTGCCTTTGTAGCCTCCCGGATAATATGGACAAGAAAATGGATAAGACGACCACACTGTGATGTTTGGGGAATGTTAATAAGACACGTTCCAAATGTTACGGTGTAGTCCGTCTCATGTGTGTTGGATTAGAGAGGCTTTGGTGAGCACACCTCTGCCCTTTACGCTGCGGTGTGTGCGTGTTGGTCGCATAAGGTTCATCTGATATAACCCTGGCGTTTGCTGTAGCTGGTGTAGCTGGAAAGGTCGCAGAGAGTGAATAGAAAGTGTCCCTTTCACTAAACATTTACCACAACATATTAAATGACTGCCAAACCTTTATTTCTACATAAAACAAAGACGCACAGAAAGAACAGCTCTGAACGTCTATAGTTGGTTGGTCTGAGAGAACGTTTACCTTCATGTAACCGAAGGTCACTCACACAGTCACGCCGAAGGTTGTGTTGAATGCAAAGAGGAAATACAATTCAAATGGCTTTATTGCCATGAGAAAACATATGTTTACATAGCCAAAACAAGAACAGAAGAACAAGAAATACAATATATAATACATATAATACAACAAGAAAACACAATATACACAAAATACAAATACAGTGCTGCTCGAATAATCAAATCGATTATTGTTGTGTTTTGTAATGTTAATGTTATGTTTTTTTTTTTTTTTTTTTTTTTTTTTTTTTTTGAAAAAGTTCTTTTGAAAATTGAAAATGAGTGGAATCCCCCTTCCATGTGATAGCTAAATAAGAGTCATAATCCGATTAATTGATGATTCGGTTAAATAATTGGCTGATGAATCGATTATGAAAATAATCGCTGGTGTAGCCCTCGCATATACTGTATGGAGCCGTAACGTACCGGATTTTCCCCCCTTTTAAAGAACCACCTCACCACTTTTCAACATATCTTCACAGAACAGGTCCTCACTAATGTACATGATGAAATACCTGATCCGGGACCACCAGTGGTCCTTGAGATTGTTCGAGGTGGTCCCCACTCCCCAGCTAAATGATGGAAAGTTTGTTAACCAGATGTAACTCTTTGAGAGCGTAAAAATGAAACCAAATCGACCCTTGCGGGTCCATTTCGTTTCATGTTTGCAATTTGCACCCTCAAGAGTTAAAATATTCATCATCTGAATTAGCACCACTTAATTAATGTTCAGTATCTACACTAGAGAACTAGAGAATGTAGAAGAATGCCATTTTGATCTATATTTGCGAAATCCAGCCTGGAATTGTGACAAAACCAAAATATTTTTTTAGTTTTGGATGGTGAAAATGTCATCAAATGGTGGTCCGTGGCTCAGATGCTGAATAAATAGTGGCCCCTGCTATCAAAATGGTTGTAAACCACTGTTCTAGCAGAGTAGAACAAAAGTATTTTCATCATGTACAGTACATTAGTGAGGACCTATTATATCAGGGGGGTCAAACTCAGATACAGAGTGGGCCAAAATTTAAAACTGAACAAAGCCGCGGGCCAAGTTTGAACGAACTAACCTTTTAAAGGGGAATTCCACCCATTTTTCAAAATTTTCCTGAGAGACAAATGGAACCAAATGGACCCTAGCGGGTCCATTTGGTTCACATTTGTACCCTCTCAGGAAAAATGGGTCTGAAAGAAAAATCATTAACATGGTGAAACACATCTTGGTGATGTCATCAGATGTATTTCACCATGTTAATGATTTTTTCAGACCTCCATTTTTAGGAAATACAGAATTGGGGAAACTTTTTTATCATGTCCACACAACATCTCTAAGGTGTATTAATGACATATTAAAATGTTGAAAATGGGTGGTCTTCCCCTTTAATTTGATAATGTCTCAAGGGCCAAATGAAATTACACTTTGACACCCATGTATTATATGAAGACACGTTGAAAAGTGGGTAAGTGGTCCTTTAAGAATGCTTGCCTTTGACACAGATCTTTTTAAAGTCTTGGAATGGATTCGTGAAGGCACATGAGAACAAGCCTAAATTTAGAACTATTCTCTTTTTACAGGCTCACACATTTCTAAGGGAGCACAAATATTAGCTTTACTTTATGAATATTCTTGAAGGATTTACTGTGCCTGGTGGACAACTGGACATCTTTCATAACTCATGTTAGATAGATATGGGTGCCGACACCCGGTTCCCTTACATTAAGCATGTCTGTTGGTTGTTGGTGTGGAACCTGATTCTAAGCTTGCATTGATACGATTTGACATTGAAACCGTGATTTGTGGGGTTGAATTGAGCGTCACGGGTAGATTTAAAACAAGAATGAGACGTGTCATTATCAACCGCCAAGTGAAACAAGCGTTCTTTTGTTGTGTATCTGACCTCTGTTTTTTTTTTCTTTCCTTTTTTCCCCACCTCCTTTAATTATTATGGTCATTATTTGTTTATTAAAATGTAGTTTCTGAATCATAATTCATAATCCCACGGCTGTTGTTTGCATTTGTGTAAATTCTCAATAGCAGCGGCATACGGGTGGCCAACGGTCATGACTAATTTATGTTATTTCAACTTCCGTAAAATGATTTTACGACCATGCCATATGTCGCGATGTAGGGCTAACGTTAGTAAGGTTAGTAGGTTTTCACCGTTTTCACAGGTCGCAACTAATTTATAACGTTTGCTCCACCTGTCGCGAATGTTAGCGACCCGTCACAACCGTTTGGACACCTGCCACAACGTATGCCATGGTCGCAAATTTATTTCACTCCAAAATGTAGTTCCAAAAAGTAGTATTAGTGACGTTTTGTCACCATATCAGGCTAAAGCCAACTGCCAAATATGGTTTGCCAAATCGTAGGTTCTATCCAAATGGACCCCTCATTTGTACTCTGAGAGAGTACAAATGGAAACTAACATTGAATTTACAAAATAAATCAGGCTCTCGGCTCAATACCAATATCAAATTCCGATACCAGAAACTACTGTAACACTATAATAGCAGACTCCTCACTCAGTGTGTACTTGGTCAACTCCAAAGCCAATTCCCCAACATTTTATTTACCTGCCATAGTGTCAACCCCTTACCCCTGTGTCTGATCAGTGATCACTGTTAATTTACCAATACTGAATGGCCTGATAATGACAAATGAGGGCCAATACTGATACTTTTCTGGTACCAATACAGTATTGCCGATACTCGACCCGAAAGGGTCGATCCGATACTTTTTCCCGATACAGTATTGGGACATCCCTAGCTGTAACCTTGCGTGTTTTGTGATTTATTTTTTTTGTGGTCCTTTCCTTGCTCCCCTGCAGAGCCCAAGGTGCCGTTCCGGAAGAAGCTCCAGGACGTGGAGGTGAAGGAGAAGGAGTCGGCCAAGCTGCTGTGCGAGGTGCCGGCCGCCCAGACCAAGACCAGCTGGTTCATGGAGGAGACCCGCCTGGAGCAGAGCAGCAAGTACCGCATCGAGGAGGAGGGAACGCTGCGCCTGCTCACCATCCACAACGTCACCACCAACGACGACGCCGTCTACATCTGCGAGATGAACGAGGGCAGCCGCACCGTGGCCGAGCTCTCCGTGCTGGGTAGGAACGGAACGCAACGTATGTTATGTTTTTATAATGTCTCCCCCGCTTCTTCTTATACACGTAGTTCAGTGGTTTTGTTTGGACCGGGGTGGCCACCAGTTGTCCTTGAGAGTGTTCCAGGTGGTCCCCAGCTAAACGATGACAGTTGGTAACCAAATGGACCCTTATATATCTGTAACTCTTGAGATTGTAAAAATGATATGATAATGGTCTGTTTGGTATCATTTTACAATCTCAAGATTTAAATTATATTATTTTTTAAACATCAGAATCAGGCTACTTAATTTTCAAGACAATGTTTATCATTATTATTATTATAATTTTGACCAATGTTTTGCCAGTCAATAAAATAACCCCAAAAGTCCTAAACCAACATGATACGGTACATTACCTAAAGTGTTAGCATTTATTTGTCTTAGTTATTTTGGCTGTTTATTATTTTCAATCAATCCCTAGCCTCGACACCCAGGCTTTCATTTTCGTTCGTGTTGCGCAAAAACGGAAAGCCTGTACTAATTTGTTACGCACAGTGGCCTAGAGGGAGGAGTCAACCTTCCGGAGTGGGCGTCGCTCTAAATGATGTGACGTAGCACAGCAGTGGATAGGCGGGGGAGGGGCCTGGGATGACAACACATTTCTGAGATCAAATCAGATCAGCTCATCTGCTCCCCGCCCCCCTAGGCCAAAATCATTTCAGGTTAGGCCAGGCTAATCAATCCCTTACTGTAAATCCTGCTGAAATGAGGTGAATATTGCACGCCTACAGTATGTCAAAATTGATATACGCGTGTACAGACACTATGCTCCGTGTCGGGGAAAAAAAATCCTCCGGTATAGGGGGGGCCCGTCTGGTAGTGGCCCAGGAGCCCATGATTTCTAGATCCGTATATGTGTGTGAACCGTGCGTGCATACTGTTCATTCTAATGCTTCCAAACAAGTAAGATTAAAGGTAATATAGGCAGCTTTAGTGTGTGTACACAATCTGCTTCACACACCGCCTTCTCATGAACCCGCAAAAATGATTTGTTTACAGCAATAAAGGTCTGGCAAATGTCTATCTGCAGGGAAACAGCTGCAGCACCAAAGTAGAAGTGATGTAGAGGGGGAAAAGACAAAACATAATATGGCAGCTTTATAGATTATATATTGATTTTTTGGCAAAAAAGTTATCTATAATAACTTTGATTAAAAGCCTGGTCCCCCAGTAAGAAGATATGCACATGCATGTGCTCTACAGTGAAGGGAAGTGCAACAGTTCTAACATTACATACATTTATCTATTGCATACAGCAGGCCTTGTTGGTGGCATTGGAAGAGATTTTGAAGGTCTGGTTCCAAAAATAAACCACTATTTAATGTGCAATGTCCATTATATTTACATTGGAATGAATGAGCCCACTGGAAAGTGTCCAACCCAGGGTTCGACACTGGGGAGAGGGCGGGGCTTACTGCAAGGTCTATTTAGGCTTTTAGGCTGAATCCTGTGTAATTCCATTTAATCTTCTTATGTCACATGACTAGCAAGACTGTGTTATTTCAAGTGAAATAGTCCTAATTTTGTATAAACGTTTGTGGGTGAAACAATTAATAAATATCAGATGTGTTATGGATTTTGTATTATTGCTCCTGAAAAACCTTTAAAAACAATTGCTTAAAGGCGAACTCCACCCATTTTCAACATTTTTTTCTGAGAGCGTACAAATGCAACTTGATTTTGTACGCTCTCAGAAAAAAAAAAGAAGCGTCTAAAGAAATCCATTAACATGGTGAAAATACATCTTGATGATCAAGATGTTTCACCATGTTAATGATTTTCTTCAGACCTCCATTTCTTGGGAACACAGAATTGGGAACCTTTTCATCATGTCCACCCAGCACCTCTAGGGTATACTAATGACATATTAGAATGTTGAAAATGGATGGACTTCCCGTTTAATTCCAAATTCCCCATGCAGGCAACATCACCAAGAAGCTCCCCAGGCGGACGGTGGTCCCTGTCAGCGACACCGTCATCTTCTGCGTGGAGCTGGAGCGGCCGTGTCCCGACGCCTACTGGACGCGCAACGGCGAGCGTCTGAAGGAGGACTCCCGATCTCCATGGCCTGCGTGCTCAGACAGTACACACTCACCATCCGGGAGTGCCACGCCGAGGACTCCGAGAGGTGGCCTTCATGGCCGGAGACTGCAAGACGTCCACACGCTTCTCTGTTACCGTGAGGACGCTTATGCCTGCAGCAGGTTGAATAAAGCAATGGTTTCATCACGGTTCCCTAGTGGTTGAGAGACTATATAAACAGCCCCAAACAGAACAAAGAAAAAAACAAAAAAAAAAAAAACAAAAACAAAAAACAATGATTTCTCTAACTGAGTTTTCCAGTAGGTAGATTTTGTCACCCTTATCCCTTAACTTCTTTGCCTTTTTAAACTAGTAAAAAAACATTTTTCAATAGTTTAAACGGCCAGTCTACAAGCTCACAATGTGTCAATAGATTGGCACGTTAAACTCTCCCCCCCAAAAAAAAAACAAAAACAAAAAATCAAAGTAGTAAAAAAAAAAATATAAGGGAATTGGGATAAGGGGTTTAGATGGTAACGAAAATGGAGCCCTTAGTGTCTCCAATTCTCTCTGGTAGAGACTGTACATAAACTCTACCACTACATTAAGGCGTCCAACACAAGCACTGACATGAAGCTTTACCTGACACAAAATAACACCATGCTTTGTTGTTTTCTTGTCACACACAATAAGTCTCGCACCACGTCATGTGTTCAGCTGTAAAGACTCTGTTTGACACAAAGTAACACTGCTATAAAAAGTTATGGGTTATCAGTGAAAATTTACGCCGGTCACGTGATGGAAACAGCCATTCAGAATCAAGTATTGGGACAAAGCATTTTAGAATAGATTTAGATTTTTTGACAGAAGGCCCCCTGCTTTGATTTGCTTTGTGATACTAGGTTAATGCACTTGGCCGGGATGACTCTGCAAGAGTTAAATTACCGTTGATTTTACAAACTAAATCGGGTCTCTGTGATTGAAAATGCCACTAGTCGCGACCAGGTTGCAACCTGGTTATTGGTCGCTATTGAATCTTGCTGAATCTCTGTTTTTTTTTTTTTTTTTGCAAATATCTTATATAAATATTGTATCTTATATCCTCTGTTTCCTGTAGCTGCCAGAAAGCATCCCCCAGACCCCCCGATGGACGCCGTGGTCCAGAACAAGACAGAGTCGTCCATCACCCTCCAGTGGTCTCCCCCAGACAGCGACCGCCCAGTGCCCATCAAGAGCTACCTGGTGGAGAGGAGGAAGGTGGGCACCCAGACGTGGCAGAGGTGCAACGCCACGGAGACCATCACCTCCACACAGCTGACCATCAGCAACTTCACAGAGGAGTCCAGCTTCCAGTTCCGAATCTCCGCCATCAACGACTACGGCCAGAGCGCCTACCTGGAGGTGCCTGGTAGCTTCTACCTGGGTAAGACCCATACTAGCAGTGCCTAGCGCAGGGGTGGGCAATTACTTTTTTTCCCAAGGGGCCAAATGAGACACCTAAAATATTGTGGAGGGCCAAGACCAAAGACTGAACTAAAGTCTGCGTAATATTAATTTAATTTCAAGATAAAAGTAAGAGTAAGACCAACAATTTTGACACCAGGGCCCTCTATATATTCGGTATTTGAGCCACAGAGGACTACTATTTGATGACATTTTAGCCCCCACAGACCCCAGAACTACAGACTTCTTTTGTTTTTGTTTGCAATACCGGGCTGGATTTCACAAACAAAACAGGCAAACGTACAGATCAAAAATGACCATTAATCATCTACATTCTCTAGTTGTGTAGACTTTGGGCTAATTCAGATGATTAATACTTTAACTCTTGAGAGTGTAAACATGAAACCAAATGTACCCACAACGGTCCATTTGGTTTCATTTTTACGTCCTGTGGATGCTCTCCCCACAGAGCCGACGGCGGAGGTGCGGACGGGGCTGAAGGGCTGCGTGGCGTTCAGCGGTGAGGAGGCCTCTCTCTCCGTGGAGCTGTCAGCCGTCTGCTCCGGCTTCTGGTCCATCGGCGGCCGCCTGCTGCGCAGCGGCTCCGACTACCTCATCACGCGCTCCAAGACCACGCACACGCTGCTCATCCGCAACGTCACCATGGACATGGACGGGGCCCAAGTCAAGTTCGTGGGTGGCGGCTCCGAGACCAGCTGCGTCCTGACCGTGAAGGGTGAGAAGAAGCATGAGTTACACACCCATGGGGTTCATTTGTTTAGCTCGGGGGACCCCCTGGAACTCCCTGCAGGACCCCTGGTGGTCCCCCACCCAGTAATGTATTTTTTCTGCCCAACACCGGAATACCAGACTAGTAGGCCAAAGTAAAACCCAGACCACCCAAAATGTTGCGAAATTGAGGGGTCAGAAAACTGAGGAGGTTTGTTGCAGCCTGAAAGACTTTGAAATACATTGTTTTCAACGAGGACTGTGCAAATACGAGTTATTCATTTGCGCAACATCTGTTTTAAAGTATTGCACAGTGACAACTAAAGTCTCTGTAATGCTTAGGCTGTAGGCCTACTAAGTAATGGTACAAAACGATCTGAATCAAGGGATTCATAATCACCAAAGCTTAGTGTGTATGCTGTACCAAATGACCTGAAATGTAGGCATTTATAAACACCAGGCTGTTGCCTGATGTTTCTGCTGTATCCTATTATTACAAAACAATCTAAAATAAAGATAATGAAGTCGATGTAGAAGAGCCGTCATTGGACTGATCCCATTTAGTGAACAGAGTTTGCGACGGCGTAACTCTGTCTATACTCTGAGTTTTTGGGGGGTGCTTGGTCTTCCTGTTACTCAACACTGACCGCCTGCCTTAATAGCTGTAGGACAAACTCAGGCTTGTTGATTTTCTATGATCAGCATTTCTATGATCAGCAGTCTCTCAGCATCTGACAACAATAATACCTTTATTTTCAGTCGCAACTGTCAGGTTCACCAACAAGTCCACGGAGGTCGTGACCTGCAGTGCCCAGGAAAGTGCTACGCTGACCACTGAAGTGTCCACCAACGACGCGCAGGTGAGTTACTTAACTTATTTTGCGATGTGTTTTTTTTCTTCCTTTTCGTATTGCTGTTTCTCATTTTTGCAGTTCATAATATCATTTTTTTTTCATCAACAGCTGGGGCAATTTACAAAAACCTGGAACTAAATCTTTCCCAAGAAATGTCTTTTACCAATGTGGTGTCTAACCCATGTACTAAAATGTTGAAATTCAACTCCTGTGGAAACCTCAAAAAAGCAGGTCAATGTCAGATTTGTCATAACCTATAGATGGCAAAACATCCAAAATGTCATCATGCTTTATGTAGGTGATATGTCTAACTAGGGGGCTTTCATGATGCGGAATCCATTGCAAGTATTAGTTCTTCTTAGAAAACAAGACTGGTGGGTCAAACTGAACAACCAATATATCAAATTGTAGCTATGATATTATCCTGCTTTCACATGGCATGATAAAACAAAAATGAAAAATTCTCCAATGACTCAACTTCTGTCGCAACTTGGGTCACAAATATCCGCTAAAATGCCCTAACTATAAAGCATTTCCCTTAAAGGGGAATTCCACCAATTTTCAAAATTTTCCTGAGAATGTACAAATAGAACCAAATCTGGTTCCATTTGTACACTCTCAGAAACATAGGTCTTACAAGAAAAGTCTTTTAAGATGGTGAAACAGAGCTTGATGATGTCATCATATTGTGTTTCCCCATGTTTTTCCCCCATGTTTTTTTTTTTTTCCCGACCTCCATTTCTACTAGGAAACACTGAATGGGGACCTCTTTTATTATGTTCACTCAACATCTCTAAGGTATACTAATGGCCGAGTAAAATGTTGAAAATGGGTGGTATTCCCCTTTAATTCCCTCCTCCACTCGTCCTCAGGTGGTCTGGATGAAAAACGGCAGGGAGGTGAAAGTGGGGAAGAAGTACGAGGTGTCGACCAGCGACCGCAAGAGGTCCCTGACGGTGCACAACGTGACGGAGGAGGACGTGGGCGCGTACGAGTGTGTTCTGGAGGACGACAGGATGTCCCTGCAGCTCGCTCTTAAAGGTAGCGTTGACGCTTGCCTTGGACCATGTGATGACCTCTGTGTTTGTTTACGTGGCTGTCATGTCTGGAAACAGCAGTAATTCAAGTCGGGACACAGCAGGTGCTCAGAGGCTTTGAGGTTCTGTTACAGAGCCTCTACAGCAGCCTGTTATCAAGAAATAACACACGGCTGAATTCTGCAGACCAACCAATCGGAATGAAGCATGCGAGTGACCTGTATAATAAAAATAGACAATCGATTGATGATTTATAAGTGGGATTAAGTTTCGACTCTCCACCAGGCCAAAGTCTTGGTAGAGAGTATGCTTTGCACTTCGTCCGTCCGTCCGTCAGTGTGTGTGTGTGTGTGTGTGTGTGTGTGTGTGTGTGTGTGTGTGTGTGTGTGTGTGTGTGTGTGTGTGTGTGTGTGTGTGTGTGTGTGTGTGTGTGTGTGATGTGTGTGCGCGCGCGTGCGCGTGTCGGTGCCCATCCGTCTGTTACCAGCTAATCTAATCCGGTCTATGACAGTTTTTTCACACACACACACACACACACACACACACACACACACACACACACACACACACACACACACACACACACACACACTCCCTGGATGCCAACGATGAACAGCTTGTTATAGCGCCACCATCAGGCAGCTTTTCACATTTTTACCTAAAATACACTGATCTGCATGACGCATTGCATCCCCCATGAGATAGCCATGAGGTGGGTGGGTGGAAGCAGTGAGGAGGGAAGGTTTTTTTGTGGACATTTCTGGAACCGCAGCTAAAATGGCTTGGAATAGCACCCTGAGAGAATATGAAAAAAATATATCTGAGTGGTTGTTTTTAGGCTACAGGGTGTATAAAAAGGTATTAAAAAGCAACATTTATATGATGCATTTGATTTTAAATTCACGGTGGAGCCCCCTTTCATGATTTCAAGAGGTCATTTTCATCGTAAACATCACACACTTCAGTTCCTCTCAATGAGTTTGACCTACAAGTACAACTGGCGTGCGCGCAGGCCAGGGTTCGAGTGCATAGTCCCACAGACGCCACATGGCTCAGGGGAACAGGACATGCCATGAGGACTGTCAGCAGGTGTGACCCATCCTTCTGCCACCAGATAGACCTCCGTATCAACATGTAATCAATTCCAGTTATGACTCAGGGACCTCGTCAGCCACCCAGCCCACACCCCACCCACCCCCATGTTATGAAACGCCCCCTCAAAATACCAAGCCCAACAAATGAAACAAAGCCAAATGCATCCAACCAAAGGAAACTAATGGAAACAATTCACCACAAACCACTATTAGTCGCAAATGTGATATGATGACTTTTGTTGCTTCTCTCATATTTACACGTCTTTCTTTTTAAAAAAAGTAGTACCTATTGCTGCTAATGCAGCATGTTGCGGGTTAGACTCACGCTTCGTGTCATTCCGTTGCTGCGTGTCACCTACTAACACATACTGTGAAGCTGTTTTTAAGAGAAAATGTATTATACATAAGTAAAAACATTCATAGGTCGGCATTGTATTTGAGCACAGTATGTGTTTTTCCTCTTAAAATTGCTAAATACAATGCAGTAAGTATTTAGTATTGGTAGCGATTTGATACATTGCAAATCGATATGATACCAAGTCCAACGATACAGTATTTTCTGTTTGAAATATATTTTTTTAAATTAAATATTATATTTTGATACTGTTCTTGGTAACAATTTACTGTGGATGCCAGATGGGTCAAATATCTGATGAAACTCCTACATTGCTCTTTCCTTGAAGACGAACCGGTCAAGTTCCTGAACAAGCCCAGAGGACCGATGGGAGTGTCCCAGCAGGCCAGCCAGGGGGACATGGAGCTGAGCTGTGAGGTGTCCACGGCCAGCGGCCAGGTGGTCTGGAAGAAGGACAACGTGACCATCGTGGAGGACCAGAGGATCTCCATCATCTCCAAAGGAACGCAGAGGAAACTCATCATCAAGGGAGCTAAGAAGACGACGAAGACACTACTACTCCTGTGAGACGGCCCGCCGACAAGGTCACGTTTCAGGTCAAGACTAAAGGTAAATGCTGGTGTGTTGTGTGTGGTGTTGTGTGTGTGTGTGTGTTGTGTGTGTGTTGTGTGTGTGTGTGTGTGTTGTGTGGTGTGTGTGTGTGTGTGTGTGTGTGTGTGTGTGTGTGTGTGTGTGTGTGTGTGTGTTGTGTGTGTGTGTGTGTGTTGTGTTTGTGCGCGCGCGTGTGCGCGGTGTGAGTATGAATTCAAGAATTTGCATATAATTATTTTCCCTATGGGTAGCTATATAAAAAATTTGATTTTTGGCTAAAAAGCGTCCTATAATACCTTTAACTTGCCCCTTCAATATGTGCATCAGAGTTGTTCAGTTGATGAATGGTTCCAACCCTGTATTCCCCCGTTACAGAAGTCCAGTCTGCCTTCTCCAACAAAGAGTCGGTCCAGAGGGAGGTGAAAGCCGTTCTCTCTCAGAAAGCCACTCTGAGCTGTGAGGTGTCTGACGCCAAGACGGAGGTGAAATGGTACAAAGACGGCAAGCTGCTGACCGCCAGCAAGACCATCCACATGGAGTCAAAGGCCAAGAGTCGTCTGCTGGTGGTGGACAGTGTGGAGAAGAAGGACGCTGGAGAGTACGTCTGTGAGGCTGGAGCGGAGAAGATGGTCTTTAAGATGCAAGTGGCCGGTAAGAGAATATGGCCTGTGCGTTCTGTGATTTTGATTAGCTTCATTGTTTTCCACGTGTGATCATTCTAACCCGTGGTTTTCATACTTTTTCATACCAGGGCCCACTGTTTACTCAGCATTTGATCCACAGACCACCATTTGATGACATTTTAGCCCCACAGACCCAAAAACTAAAGATTTCTTTTGGTTTTGTCCACAATACCAGGCTGGATTTCAGAAACAAAACAGTCGAACATACAGGTCAAAATGACCATTAATCTTCTTCATCCTTTAGTTGTGTAGACTTGAGCTAATTTGCATGATGAATATTTTAACTCTTCAGAGTGTAAACATGAAACCAAATGGACCCTTGTGGTCCATGTTTATGCTCTCAAAGAATTACATCTGGTTAACCAACTTTCCATTTAGCTGGGGACCATCTGGATTCATCTCAGGGACCAGCCCTGTTCTAACCTGTCCTCTGGAACTGTAACCGATCTCAGTGTTCAGCAGCTACTGTATAGGTGACATGTTTACAATGATATTCTGTGCAGCTGTCACATCTGAAGTTGTGTCTGATCTAATAAAAGGGTCTGTGCAGAACATAAAAGTATGATCTGTGGCTTTGTAGTTATCACATGGATCTGTATGTTCTTGAGAGTTGAAAAGCCCCCGTGACACGGTAAACATATAGTAGCTTCATTAATTTACAAGCTAGTAGGCACCTCTGTGGCTGAACTCTCTTGAATTTCCTTTATTATTGCAGAAGTTATAATCCGTTCTCTGCCTTCTACTTCTATTTCTCTTCTTATTCCAAAAATGAGCAAAATGGCCACCACGTGAATATCGTTAATAGAGTCTGACAAACCCACACTCCCACAGTTGTTGTTTGATTTCACACCGCTGCTGTGTTTGTTACCTTCTCAGATGCCAAGGTCGAGTCTGCCTTCTCCAACAAAGAGTCGGTCCAGAGGGAGGTGAAAGCCGTTCTCTCTCAGAAAGCCACTCTGAGCTGTGAGGTGTCTGACGCCAAGACGGAGGTGAAATGGTACAAAGACGGCAAGCTGCTGACCGCCAGCAAGACCATCCACATGGAGTCAAAGGCCAAGAGTCGTCTGCTGGTGGTGGACAGTGTGGAGAAGAAGGACGCCGGAGAGTACGTCTGTGAGGCTGGAGCGGAGAAGATGAACTTCAAACTGCAAGTGGAAGGTATACAGAACAAGTCTGAAGAACACAATCTTTCTGAGCTGTGACAGCAATGGTTCCTCCTCATTGTTCAAACTTCAGAGCATTAAATGTCATACTATAACATTTTACTATAGTTACGTTGAGACACCCAGAAGGCCTCTTAAAGACACTCAACTTGATAAACTAGCAGCCCTGCTTCTGACGCCTCTTGTATTTGTCATTATTCTCAAGAGCTAGGCAACTCCACTGCCGCCGCCCCTCTTCTAGTATTTTTCCATTAATTTTGAGGAGGCAGGCATCTTGTATTTAGGGACCGGGCAGCTCTGCTGCCAGTCCATCTTGTATTTGCCATGTATTTTCCCAAATCAGTCAACGCAAGGAGGCTGAAAGTTCCCTCGCTGAAAAACGCCTCGACAACGCTCCACATGCCCCAAACTCTTCTCTCTTCTGAGAAGAGATTGGGGGGGGGGGAAATCATTGCACTTTTACTTTGTATGTATATGATATTTTGCCATGCTTTTCTCTTTTCTTTAGGCTTAATGTAAGCCACTCTTTATTAAGAGCATCTGCTAAATGATTCAATTGTAAATTGCCATTATTCTTCCTCTGTTTCTATTTCTACAAAGTAAGATCAAAATGTCTGGCATATAAATATGAGCAATGAGCACTAGTGTGAGACAAAACGGGAAGCCAAATGTCTTTGCTTGGTTTATCATTGTGGACAGGTCACAATGTTAGTATTATAATGTCCAACCAACTGAATATGGTCAATAGTGTTATAGCCACAGTCCATGTCTGATGTCACACCACTGTTTGATACTTTTTTAGACGTCAAAGTTGAGCCTGCTTTCTCCAACAAAGAGTCGGTCCAGAGGGAGGTGAAAGCCGTTCTCTCTCAGAAAGCCACTCTGAGCTGTGAGGTGTCTGACGCCAAGACGGAGGTGAAATGGTACAAAGACGGCAAGCTGCTGACCGCCAGCAAGACCATCCACATGGAGTCAAAGGCCAAGAGTCGTCTGCTGGTGGTGGACAGTGTGGAGAAGAAGGACGCCGGAGAGTACGTCTGTGAGGCTGGAGCGGATAAGATGAACTTCAAACTGCAAGTGGAAGGTATACAGCGTGAAGAACACGTCTTATAATTTCCTTCATGATCTTTCTTTGCTATAGGAATGGTTCCTCCTTGTCGTTTCGACTTCAGAGCATTAAATGTCAGACTATCACAATCAACAACACTCAGAAAGCCTCTTAAAAACACTCAACTTGATAAACTTGCAGCTCTGCTTCTGACGCCTCTTGTATTTGTCATTATTTTAGGGGTTACTGCTGGCGTCTATTCTAGTATTTTTTGTTATTTTATTTATTTATTTTTTGTAGCCAGGCATCTTGTTTTTAGGGCCAGGGCAGCTCTCCTGCCAGTCCATCTTGTATTTGCCATGTACTGTATTTGCCCAGATCAACCGACGCAGGGAAGCTGAAAGTTCTCTAGCTGAACAACTCCTGGACAACGCTCCACACACCCCAAACTCTTCTCTCTTCTGAGAAGAGATTGGGGGACAAAATCATGGCACTCGATCTTTAACCTCTTAGTATGCATATAGTATTTGCCATGGTTTTTCTTTTCTTCATGCTTAATGTTGCTCTGAATCTGAATTAAGAGCGTCTGCTAAATGATTCAATTGTAAATTGCCATTCTTCTTCCTCTTTTTCTGCTTCTACAAAGTAAGATCAAATGGCTGGCATATGAATAAGAGCAATAGTGTGAGACAAAATGGGAAGCCAAACAGCTCTGAAGGTTGAGTCTTTCTTCTCCTCTTTCTTCTTGTTCTTTTGTCTTGTCAATCTCGGGGGTTGGAAACGCTGTGAAGATGTCAGTATTATAATGTCCAACCAACTGAATATGGTCAATTGTGTCGAAGTCCCAGTCGATGTCTGATGTCACACCACTGCTTTGCTACTTTTTTAGACGTCAAAGTTGAGCCTGCTTTCTCCAACAAAGAGTCGGTCCAGAGGGAGGTGAAAGCCGTTCTCTCTCAGAAAGCCACTCTGAGCTGTGAGGTGTCTGACGCCAAGACGGAGGTGAAATGGTACAAAGACGGCAAGCTGCTGACCGCCAGCAAGACCATCCACATGGAGTCAAAGGCCAAGAGTCGTCTGCTGGTGGTGGACAGTGTGGAGAAGAAGGACGCCGGAGAGTACGTCTGTGAGGCTGGAGCGGAGAAGCTGAACTTCAAGCTGCAAGTGGAAGGTATAAAGCGTGAAGAACACGTCTTATTCTTTGTGATCTTTTTGAGCTGATAGCATTGGAAACGTGTAAGCACTACATTTCCAAGAAGTTTTTGCGTTGGCGTCATCAGCTGTGATGTCCGCTTTCATCATCACAGACAGACAAACATTAACCCTATGGTGGCGATCAAGATGGATTTTTATTACCGTAACATTAAATAATCGGTGAATTAAACACTATTAAACACAATGCGGAACACACATGAATGGAGGTGAAACTATTAACAAATGAAACATTTTTGTGTTGATATAACTTGGATGCCTAGGTTTATCTTTTCTTCCGTTTTTGCCCTTCATTAACCTGCTATTTGAAGATTTCCTAAGGTATTTCTGTCGTCTTGTAACTTTTTTTTCTTCGTTTCATTTTGTTTTTTCTCCCTTCAGACGCCAAGCCTACGTTCCTCAACAAAGAGTCGGTCCAGAGGGAGGTGAAAGCCGTTCTCTCTCAGAAAGCCACTCTGAGCTGTGAGGTGTCTGACGCCAAGACTGAGGAAAATGGTACAAAGACGGCAAGCTGCTGACCGCCAGCAAGACCATCCACATGGAGTCAAAGGCCAAGAGTCGTCTGCTGGTGGTGGACAGTGTGGAGAAGAAGGACGCCGGAGAGTACGTCTGTGAAGTTGGTGCGGAGAAGATGGCGTTCAAAGTGAAATGACAGGTACGGTCAGACGACAACAAATAGACCTTTTTATTGGCGCGTATGCTTCTTCTAGTTCCTCCTCTTCTACTATTTCTTCTGCTAATTCTTCTGCTTCTTTTATTTCTCCTTCTAATTCTTCTTTGTTTTCTTTTCTTCATGTTCCTATTTCTCCAGACTTTGTCGGGACAAATCTGGGTCCAAACACGTGCAAACAATATCACACAACCTGGCCCAATTAGGATATATTTTTATTGTTGTCTGTTTGTTTTTTAATCATCATGGGTGTTCTCTGCGTTGACAGAAGCCCAGCTTTGTTCTCCAACAAGGAGTCGGTCCAGAAGGAGGTGAAAACGACTGTTTCTCCCAGAAAGCCACTCTGAGCTGTGAGGTGTCTGACACCAAGACGGAGGTGAAATGGTACAAAGACGGCAAGCTGCTGACCGCTGGCAAGACAATCCAAATGGAGGCAAAGGGCAAGAGTCGTCTGCTGGTGGTGGACAAGATCGAGAAGAAGGACGCCGGAGAGTACGTCTGTCAGGCTGGAGCGGAGAAGTTGGTGTTCAAGTTGCAAGTGACAGGTAAAACATTTTGGGCCTCTTTTTTGTCTTCGCCACCTCAGAATAATAGTTTGGACTGTACAAGAATATCCTTCATTTCTTTAGATGCGGCTGCCAAATTCCAGAAGAAGTCTGCGGTGAAGGACACGTGCGTCCAGTCGGGCGAAAAGATCGTTCTCACCGCCGAGCTGACGGCCGAGAGCGCCGCCGTCAAATGGTTCAGGGACGGCGTGGAACTGAAGGACGGCGGCAACTACGAAATGAAAAAGCAAGGCCTGACTTGCACCCTTGCCGTGAAATCCAGCGACGGCAAAGACAGCGGGACGTACTCCTGTCACACAGCCGACGACAAGATGGAGTTCAAGGTGCAAGTAAAAGGTACCGGTGAATTTGTTTTTAACCCATAGTAGATGGAACCCCTAGTGGTAGTTTTACCCTAGTTGACGGGAACCCCAATAGGGGTTCTGTACAGTATGTACAGTATCAAAAAATGTCAAAATTTGATGTGTTACACAATAATTTGAAGTTTTTCAATACACATAGGTTAGTATTTCAAAGACATTTTTAGAATCGGAAAGTCTACAATGGGTTAACTTGTCTCTGGTGGGGTTAATAACGTTTTGTGGGTCCATCCATCTCTAACGGCTTAGCCATGGTTCGGGTTGCGGGGGCAACATTTCTGGGGTTCTAATGAGGATAATTCCACGTTTCTTTCCATCTAGATTCACCATTGAAGTTCGCGGTGCCCCTGAAGCCCGTGGCCACGGAGCTCGGCGGCACGCTCAGCCTGACCTGTGAGCTGAACCGGCCCTCTGGGGACGTGCTCTGGAAACACGATGGCCGTGAGGTGAAAGCGGGCGGCAGGGTCTGTGTCAGCGCCGACGGCGCCAAGCGGGCGCTCACTGTGACCGGCATGACCAAGGAGGACGAGGGAGAGTACAGCTGCGAATGTAAAAGCGACAAGACCTCCGCCAAAGTCTCCTCGAAAGGTATACAATTTGGCTAGAAGGTGCCGAAAGTCTTACACATATGACAAAAGGTAGAATTGTAATTCAAAAGATTGTTTTGAGGAGCTAATCTGATCAGCCTAGCCAGTTTTTTGGAACATTTGTGGTTGTAGCGACAACATCTGCCATTGAAAAAAATATATTATTGTTCAGCTATTCTAGTCTTCTTTAAAAAAAATTAGGCATTTTGAGTGTAAAATGAAAAAGAATAACAGCAACAATTAATTTACCATAAATAATTAGGGTAAATACAAATAAAAATGTATAGAAATGCGGTAAACAAAAACAAAGCAGAAAAAACTAAGAACAAAACAAGAAACAAACAAAAAAGTGACATGCAAAACAACAACAAAAAAGGACATGCATGTCTCTAGTATAAATTATGCATTCTAAGATAGATACATCAAAGACCTCCTGACACATAAAATACAATTATTTTGAAATAAAAGAAAAAAAAGAAAAAATGATATATGATAATAAAGAAAATCCATTCTCTTTAAATTAAACCTACCCCTCTCGTCTTGTGTGATATTGCTTAACCTGAACGTGAACTGAAATGTACTGTATTTACCTGTACCTGAATCCCAAAGCTTTGTTTCTGAGTGGTGCAACCACTCCAAGGCACCTGTACACCTCTCGCTATCAACAGGGGGCGCTGTTTCACCCCTACAGAGGTAAACACACAGCACCAACTCAGTTCACAGCAACTGGTGTGATTATTTATTCTTTTGTTCAGAACCCAGGCTGGTGAAGCTGACGACCAAGCTGAACAATGTGGTGGCGACAGAGGGCAAAGATGCCATCTTCAAGTGCGCCGTCACGCCGGCCGACGTAGCCGTGAAGTGGTTCCGTAACGGCGCGCCCCTCGCCGCCGGGCCCAAGTACAAGATTGAACACGCGGCAACCGCCACTCACTCACCATCCTGTCCGTCACGCAGGAGGCCGCGGGAGAGATAGCCGTGGACGCAGAGGGCAAGGGATGTACCGCCACTCTGAAGGTTCAACGTAAGGATACAAACGCGCACACACACACACACACACACACACACACAACACACACACACACACACACACACACCCCCCAACACACACACACACAACACACACACACCACACCACACACACACACAACACACACACACCACACACACACACACACACACACAACACAACACACACACAACCACACACATACCACTATCTTCATATACTTGGTCCTCACTAATGTACATGATAAAATACCACTATTTTTTCTACTCAGTCTGTGTCTCACAGGAGGGCTGTGGGCAGTTCAGAAACTTCTTCCAATGACATCATCATATTAGCTTGGATTCCACCATTGATGATGTCATTGGAAGAAGTTTCTGAACTGCCCACAGCCCTCCTGTGAGACACAGACTGAGTAGAAAAAAATAGTGGTATTTTATCATGTACATTAATGAGGACCTGTTATATGAATATATGTTGAAAAGTCGTGAAGTGGTCCTTTAAATCCTTTAATATGCAGTAATGCCAGGCATTATTTCATTATGGTCCATGATTATACCCATTTCAACCTGATACAAGATTCTAAAATATCAGACTGTTGAATCCATTTGCTGAAACGATTCCAAGCATTAGTTTTTCTCAGAAAACAACTCCTTGGGCTAAAACTCGTCATGAGTGTTTGGGCACCCGCCCCTCCTGGCAAACGGTTATCTATGAACGCATTTGTAAAACGCACTGTTAGGTACTTACAGTATAGCTTAGCTACGAATACCCTTGTAGAAAGGAAGGAAGGAAACAGTTAAGGACTTAGGCCCTCATTTATCAAAAGAGTGCAAATTCGTCCCCAAATTTAAATGTGGGTTTTGGAGTGCACACAAGTCCACACGGCATATATCAAGCGATCGCAAACAGCTGATTCCTTCCTAATTTCCTTCCTACAATGATAAATGTGACGGCAGAAATCAACCTGACACGCCCTTGGAAACAGGCCGCTCCTCCGTTTGTTTGTGACATGAACAACTGCAATACGACCAGCAACCATGGTGATGGGGGAGAAAAAATGAATGAATAAAAACTTTCCACCGATTGTGCTGCTTGCCGCGCCCCCCCCCCCCCCCCCCCCCCCCCCACACACACACACACACAGACTAACTTTAGATACCTTAAAGCAGTTCAGACAATGCTGCTCCACTTGTTTAGGACAGAAAAACAGGCGAGGACAAATCCTACGACAGCTCCCGACCTGACGTGGGTTTTGTGCGGACGTAGTATCAACTTCAAGTTCATGGTGGGAATGATAAATGTCGAACAATGCGGGAATTCTGCTCTACGCACGCTCTACGTCCATTTTTGGGTGTGCACCACGCTGATAAATGAGGGCCTTAAACTCTGCCTCTCCTTGCAGACGTGCCGGTGACCTTCAAGAAGAAGCTGACGGACGTGACGGCCGGGGAGGGCTCTGAGGCCAGGCTGGAGGTGGAGCTGAGCCAGCCGTCGTCAGACGTCCGCTGGATGAGGAACGGCGTGGTGCTGCAGTCTGGAGGGAACCTGGAGATCCAGGTGGACGGAGCCAAGCAGAGCCTGGTGTTTAAGATAGTGACGTCCGCCGACCGGGGGCCGTACTCCTGCGAGACACTGGACGACAAGACTCAGGCCAAGCTCTCCGTGGAGAGTAAGACTGATTTTCGTTTTTCTCCTTCCGTTTAAAGGGGAAGTCCACCCATTTTCAACATTCTAATATGTCATTAGTATACCCTAGAGGTGTTGGGTGGACATGATAAAAAAAGTTCCCCCATTCTGTGTTCCCAAGAAATAGAGGTCTGAAGAAAACCACTAACATGGTGAAACACATCTTGATGACATCATCAAGATGTATTTTCACCATGTTAATGGGTTTCTTTAGATGGTTCTTTTTTCTGAGAGCGTACACATGGAACCAAATTAACCCGTTTAGGTTCATTTGGTGCAAATGTTGAAAATGGGTGAAATTCCCATTTTGTATTAACACGTTGCCTGCCACTGCCGACACTGCCGTCTCGTGCCTCTGCGTTAATTTCAATGTTAACCTGTTTATTTTGAAGAGGATTTGAGATGCTCAGGATGTGAGAAAAAACATGGTGTATTTAATTCACCCAAAACATGCATTTTGTACCCGGGGATCATAGCTTATAGAAATAAGCCTCAAATCAAGCTTGCAGAAAAAAAGAAGAATCCAAGATATTTTGATTCTACCAACATGAAAATTGCTGTTTTCCATATCAAGGAAACCCAAATTGACACTATATTATCCCCATTTGAAGAGATGAAAGCGACCCCCATAAGAGAACATCTGTATGCTCTAGCAGTGATTCCCAGCCGTCAGAAATAAATGATCCAAATATTTTGTGATATATTTATATTTTCCCATTCGATTGGGTCGAATGGGAAAGTTGCTGACCCAATGCTCAGCCCACCTCTGCCCCCCTCAAGATTTGGCCTTGCTGTATTATGTTAAAATACTATAGATCTTTTAAAGGTAGGGGAAGTGATTTGAAATTCATAGTGTAGTACCAGCCTGGTGCACTAGGGGCCCCCAAAAGTAGCTACACTATGTGAACCTGCTGCTCTCTCCTGATTGGAGGAGAATTGTGGTGACCTGGGGAACTTTTATTAGCTCCTCTGCTAACGTGGGGGAGGGGGAAACTCCATATGTGGTTTCCACACCTTATAATAGAGCATTTTAACAGAAAAAAATATTTTTGGGTGATATCTGACAAAAGTGAAATCACTTCCCCTACCTTTAAGCTAAAAGCAGCAGCATCAACAGAGGCAGAATGGTGGGCCTGTTATGATGCTGGGGATGACCTGATCACAATCAAAAATCAAACATCAAATAAGTGTTCCTGTTTTCCAGTGAGAAAGATCCAGGTAGTGAAGGGCCTGAAGGAGACCAAGGCCCACGAGACGGAGACCGTGACCCTGGAGGTGGAGCTCAACCAGGCTGACGTGGAAGGCTCGTGGACCAGGGACGGGGCCAGGGTCAAGACAGGGCCCACCTGCCGTGTCACGGCCCTGGGCAAGAAGCACGCGCTCACATTGTCTCAGCTCAAGATGGAGGACGCGGGAATGATCGCCTTCCAGGCGGACGGCGTTCATACGTCTGGCAAACTCATCGTTACGGGTATGAACTGTGTATTATATACATATACTATACATATTTTCATTTACAACGTAGTTCAGGTTGTTATTGCTGTGTCGTGTTGGACCTGTGGACCAAAAGTTGGGGGAAAAAATACCAGATTGACATTGACATAAAACACACAGACCTACTGATTGGCTTGTTCCAAAACGTGTGAATAAATCACATAGGGCCCTATTGATTGTCTTATGTATCAGATCTTAAGTCAATGTTGCTCCTGTTACAGAGCCTCCTGCCAAGATCTCCAGCCCTATGATGGACGTCAGCGTCCCTGAGAAGGACAAAGTCACGTTGGAGTGTGAAGTGTCCAGGAGCAATGCAGAGGTTAAGTGGTTCAAGGTGAGAAGTCGTGATTAACGTTTTATATGTAAGCAATGCCTGAAGTTTAGCCCTGGCCTGGAATTGATTTTATACCGTCAAAGTGACTGTTGGTATTAGCTCCTGGTCAGCCGGAGTCATCATTGCTTCAATTCCAACTTGCTCCGCAGGGTGATATGGAGCTGAAAGCAGGGAAGAACATCGGCATCCACACTCAGGGCCGCAAGCGCTCTCTGCTCATCCACAAGTGTTCCCCGGAAGACCAGGGCACTTACATCTGTCGCACCGCCGATGACAACACAGCGGCCAAGCTCACGGTTCACGGTAAGCTGCTAATATGTGGCACCATCAACTTTGGTCTTTCCCTTTTTCAAAATGTTACTTACTGTAACTCTTTGACAGATTAGCAGAATTCTTTGACAGATTAGCAGAAAAGCTAGGCTCCCATTAGGCTCGATTGTAACAAAATGTATATATTTTTTTTAGAAAATCCTCTGTTTTGAATTTGAATGAATGGTATGAATGAAATGAATGATGTCCAAAGACAGCTTAATTTAAGGTGTCTACTTCAAGTGAAAAAATGATGTGTTTTTCCGTTTTTTAAAATACATTTGACAAAACAGTATTTTCACATTTCACTGTTTCCAGGGCTCATTCAGAGATAAATGCATTTAAAGTTATATAATTTATCAATTATAGTTGTGTGAGGTGTTTTCTGGGTTTTTGTAGTGCAATCACCGCTTAAAGGACTTCATGAGGTGGAGTGTAGTGAGTTAATGAGCTTGTTAACAAAATAAAGCCTAAAACTACTTTTGGAATGATAAGCAGACAACGGACTAATCACCCCAAAAGTCATGGTAAATCTGTCAAGGAGTTAAGGCTTAAAAATGTTCTCCCTTCCAGCGAGAGACATTAAGATTGTGAAGAAGCTGGAGGATGTGGAGGCGACCGAGAAGGAGAGCGCCTCGTTTGTCTGCGAAATCTCCCACGACGAGGTGGAATGCCTGTGGTACAAGGGAGGAGCCAAGCTCAAAGCCGGCGACAACATCAAGATGAGACAAGAAGGTGAGTCACAAATACAGCGCCCTACGCCCCTTGTGCTTCCTCTTTTTGTCGTTGACAAACATTATCGTTACCACATTGTCTTCTATAATGGCCCCGTGCAGGTAGAACCTACGTGCTGCTCTTCGTGTCCGTTACCCCAGAGGATGTGGGTGAGATTAAATTCACGGCCGAGAAAGCCACTTCGACGGCAAAGCTGAAAGTCAAAGGTAAAGAAACACTCGTCTTTTCAGCTTGGCTTCATGTGCAGACCATGCACCGTGTGCCCAAGAAAGACGTCTAATATGTGCTCCATCCATACAGCCAACACCTTTTATTTCACGTTGAGTTACTACAGTCTGACAATGTTTTAGACATATCAAGTAAGATATGCGTTTGCAGTCTGCATTCATGAATGTTATCCGTCCAGGCCTCATTGGGATCTGATGGCAATGGGAACAAAATGCCTTTTTTGTGCTTTTTTTTTCTTAGAGAAAATAGAGAGAGAGGAGAAATGTAGGGAAACCTTGTCAGAGAATACAGGGCATTACAGGCGGTGAATGATAAACGCCTGCATTTTCGCAGCGGTTCCACTGTGCCACTCAGTGCCGCCGGGCGAGAATCGCGTAGTGTGGAGATAAAAAGCTCACCAGATTGTGGTCTAAAATCAGTCAACCGAGCAGTCCCCCAATAAACAATACTAGACACTGCACGATAACGCCTGGCGTCACACACTTGCTTTATCGATTTCACAAACCACCGGTCCTGCTGAAAATGAACTAGAAGGCGCAGTTTATTACTCCCTATCTGTAAAGCCCTTAATGCTGACAAAGAATAATTCTGTACAGTACTGGAAGGAAATGCCAGCACTGATGGATAAAACACATTCCTTTTCGAGGGGTGTTGTTCTCTGATTATTATTATTATTTCTCAAGAACAGACTTGTTCACCTTGGGATAGCTGTCTTGTCTGCCTTGTTTAGGGACTGGGTTTGAACCCTGGTGGGGGACATTTCCAAATGGTTGCAAGGGGTTAGTGTGGTGAGTGGTGGTGACCCTTTGGTGTGGTTTGGGCCATTGGATTCACTTTGGGACAACTTGGGATGACACGTGTGAACGTGCAACGGGACACATCACACCACTGGGACAACGCTAATACCTCCTTGACCCTTTGATGTGGATAGGGGCTTAAGATGTTTAATGTTTAACCTTCCTGTTAAGTGTGCTGGGATTTCTACAGATGGTATGAGGTCTGTGGAGCTTCACTGGCACAGAAGTAGATTTTATATCATAACAAATCATTCCATGATTTACACGTAATTGCCGTTCCTTGTCATATTAACAGCTAAGTTTGCACTGCTGCAAGTTGCACTGAGCTTAACGAGGGGATCCCAAGGCTTTATAACCATTATTTGCTGTTAATTTATTTCCCAAAAAGTGATCCAGTTGTTATTTTATGAAGAAAACAACAACAACTTCTTATTGGCTGGACCACTATTATTTTATGAAGAAAACAACAACAACTTCTTATTGGCTGGACCACTATTTGGGAAATAAATCGACTAAGGTAAGAAAGCCTTTCTGGGGTGGAATTCTCCTTTAGTGTGTGTCATCACACCAGGCTTGCCACTTGCTCAAGCTAGAGTGCAGTATGGGATGGAAGGGATGGTCCATCAAACACAATTATGATTTTGTTTGTCATTTAGACCTGCGTACCATGGCTCTGAGATCATCCTCTGTCCTTAACATTGTGGCTGAGACCATGCGTTTGCCACCGGCGGCCCATATTTGCATCCACGCTAATGCTAACGTTAACGGTTACTGATGCATACGCTGTTGTTGTCATATACCTACCTATACCTACCGTAGAGCTGCCCGTCAAGTTCGTGAAGCGGCTCAGGGATAAGATAGCCATGTATACGCACCGCGGCTACCTGGAGTGCCAGGTGTCTCGCGCCAGCGCCACTGTCAAGTGGTACAAGGACAAGAAGGAGGTCCGGCCCAGCAAGAAGCACGAGATCCGGAGCGAGGGCGTGTACCGCTACCTCACTCACCATCAACGACGTGGAGGCGTCGGACGAGGCCACGTACATCTGCGACGCCATCGACGACAAGACGTCCTGTAAACTCCTGGTGGAAGGTAACCGGGTTGGACCATGACCCCGAGGTCTTAGTGAGGATCTGTTAGCTGTAGCTGGTGGTCGGGTGTAGCGGCATCGATGATATGCAATGAATACGAGGTCGTTCCAAAAGATCTTTGATTTCATGCCATCAGACTAATTGACAATGAGGTAACCTAACCTTAAAGATGGATAGATGAAATAGTTCTATCTATCTGTCTGTCTTGTCTATATGTCTGTCTGTGCCTGTCTGCCTGGTAGACATACTAACAGTCCAACAGGCATTAGCCTCAACACCCAGGCTTTCATTTTGGTCCGCCTTGTGCGAAAATGCAGAGTCTGGACTAATATGTTAGCCACAGTGGCCTAGATAGGGGGAGTCAACCCGTCGGGGTCTGCGTGGCTCCAAATGTTGTGACGTAGCACAGCAGTGGAGGGGTGGTAGGGAGAGGGGCTGGGGATGACCACACGTTGGTGAGAACAAATCAGATCAGCTCATCTGCCGTGTGGATCCCACGGCACCCCACCCCCCCTAGGCCAAAATCATTTCAGGTTAGCCCAGGCTAAACAAGCATTAATCCGAGTGGCATTTGAGCTACATCTTCATTCCTGAGCTTGTTTTCCTGCTGGTCAGCAGGAATACAGGCCTTGGGGTTGGGAATAACGATCTAGGACTTAGTACCTTTATCCATTTCAACGTTCAAAGCTTCTTCATTCGTTACATTTCCGGGTGAGACAGACATAAAACTACATTTATCCCTTTATCTTGATAGAATGAAAAAAGAAATGCTAGAAATGTTAAAAGAAGGGAGAACAGACAGAAACATATAATTAATTTACACACATTTAATTTACAAGGAACATGTTTAAACAATTACATGTGTTTTTCCCCCTGCAATTAGTGACAACAGAACAATATATGCAACATCAAAACAGGACAATATAATCACTTGAATTCCATTTAAATTTGCCTCCACCCTTTAGGTAACTCGCATGCATGGATACCACACCCCCTCTCAGAGAAGCACAATGAATGGGACTGAACCCAGGCAGATCATGCATTTCTAATGAGACTGGGAATAACAATGAGGTGGGCGGGCGGAAGCAGTGAGGAAGCAGCTGGTCAGGACTGGGACGTGACATCTTGATTGTGGCCAGATCAAGGAGTCTAGTCAAATCTGACCAAAAATATCACCTGATTTCAACCAAATGGTCAACTAAACAGAGTCAGAGAGATTGAGGCCAGACTAACTTTAATCAATCATAACTAGTCAGATCTGCCCCAGAATAGCTTGGCTATAACTTAAGCTGGCCATCATTTCCAGGACATCTTCACGAGATGAAATAATAAAGCTTATTCTGGGAAAGATCTGACTATTGTTATGATTGATTTACGTTAGTCTGTCTTCAATCTGATTGATCCGTGATTCATGATTCTGATCAATCCAGAGACGTCTGTCTTTAGTGGACAGGATTTTTGTTTGTTTGAAATCAGAAGATGTTCTGGGCCAGATTTCACTATTCTTGGATCACCTTGATCTGTGGCCACCATCAAGACCCAAACAAGGGTAACCATATACAGTACACATTGTTCAACTAATAAACTCCAACACATTTTTTTTCCTCTCTGGAAGCACAGCATCATGAGCTGCACTTTACAGCTTTAAAAAAGAAAACTTCTCTCTCCGTATCCCTCTACAGAGCAGTCCATCAGCATCGTGAGGGAGCTGAGCTCCGTGGAGGTGACGGAGCCCTTCGCCGCCGTCTTCGAGGTGGAGGTGAGAGCATGGAGCTGGTGAAGCCTCCCGTGTGGTCCCTGGGGGGCGCCGCCGTGCAGGAGAGTGCCGATGTGGAGATGGAGAAGGAAGGCACCATGCACCGGCTCACCTTCAAGAAGACCCGGGCGGCCATGACCGGCCCTGTGCAGTTCACCGCCGGCAAGAGCAAGTGTGTGGCCCAGCTCACTGTCAAAGGTAGGGAAACCAAAGATTTATTTTGCTTTTGTCCACAATATGGATTTGGGAAACAAAACAGTCAAACATAATGAATCGTACTGAACATCTACTTAATCTTCTAGTAGACTTGGGCAATTCTGAGTAATATTTTACTTATTACACATTACCCCTTTAGAAGAGTAATAATATTACATTACTTATTACTTGTAATGTGTAACATAATACAGTATTAAACAATACTAAACAATATTTTAGAAGAGTCTTTTACAATATTTTAAAATCCTAATTTAAGGAGGACACACAAGATCTTTCTTCATGTTTTGACTTTTAAACTCTGACAATAGGGGCTCCATTTTCTATGTCTCACTGTAAGGTTGTTGTTCATCGCAGTTTTTTAGGTCACAGTAAAGTGGCATCATCTCCCTTTACTAACACAATACTGATGAAAGCAGCATGATGAAAGTAACTAGTAATATTAGCACGATGGCTGCCTCTCAGTCAAATCGTATTCTCGTATTACATAATTATGTATAATATTTGTCAGTTGTGGAAAGTAACTTGTGTACTGTAAAGGAGAATACCACTCATTTTCAACATTGAACTGTGTGTGTTATTCTAAAATTATCATTTGTTTCTCCAGAGCGCCCCCTTGAGGTGGCGGAGCCCATCAAGGACGTGAAGGCCAAGGAGAAAGCCTCGGCCACGCTGAGCTGCAAGTTCTCTGCCCCGCCCAAGGAGCCGGTGAGCTGGTTCAAGGGCCAGACGCCCCTGAAGGCGTCCGACAAGTACGCCATGAAGCAGGACGCAGCCAGGGCTCATCTGACCGTCCAGAAACTCACGGGAGAGGACGGCGGACAGTACCGTTGTCAGTCTGGACCTGCCGAGACCACAGGCACACTCACTGTGGAAGGTATTCATTTAGTCAATATGCAAATCCCTGTGTATGATCACCGAGATCGGTGGTTTTCAAAGCTTTTCACATCGAGGCCAATCATAAACTGGCCCACGTAATTTTCGAAACCTAACTTTGGGAATTATTTTCTCCACCTTAATAGTGCCAATTTGTGTTGCATCTTATATCGTTTTAATCATTGCTTAGTCACCTTTACAACAAGGTATGGCTTGTAGAGATTGGATATTCCTGGAATAAGTAACATTGATGAACGTGTGGGTTCCACCCTCAAAAAATATAGCAAAATGAATTGTTGTTCTCATACTGGGAGGTATGTGACTGTCACAGGTGTGTGCCAGGCACATAAGTAAGGTCACTTTCTTGTTTATAACCACATGTCTTTACAATCTGCCTGAAAACAAGGTTGAATTTGTCAAGTTTTTGGGGTGCATCCCACGCATTTAGCAGGGTTACTCATGTCCAATCTCTACACGCCAGACCTTGTTCTAAAGGCGACACATCAACGACAAAAAGGACAAATTGGTATTATTAAAGTGGAAAAAATAATTCCCAAAGTTAGGTTTCTGAACTTATGTGGGCCAGTTTACAGTATATTGGGCATTGGGCAAATAAACAAAATAACGTTTATTTTCTTCTGATTTCAGAGCGTGAAATAAGCATCACCAGGCACCTCGTGGACATGGAGGTGGACGAGGACGGCGACGCCGTGTTCACGTGCGAGGTCAACTACGCCGACGAAGCAGCCTGCTGGCTGCTGAACGACAAGGAGCTGTGCACCAACGACGTCAACACCATCACACACGACGGGAAGCTGCACAAACTCACGCTGAAGAACCTGGCGCCCCAGGACGGAGGCACCATCACCTTCAAGGTCCGCAAGGTGAAGGAATCTGTCACCCTGAAGGTTAAAGGTAAGAACATAAGCCAAGACCTCAATGGTGCCTGGTGGTCCAGCTTTGTTTACTTCCTGCTGCGTTGTCTGTGGATGTGGAAAAACACTGGACTTTCTATTATGGTAGTACCTCAAATGACCAAAGGGTGGCTCTAACAGTGTCAAAAACTATGGTTTTACGAGTAGTTTGTGTTAAAGTAGTAGTGTTTTTCTTTGTTTCGTTATAATCACTGGAAAAAACTATAATGACTGGAAAAAAGGCAAGCCAGGACTTTTACGTTTACCTCGACTGTATGAATGAATGGATTGTAAAGCGCTTTGAGCACTTGGAACAGCACTATAAAAATGCAATCCATTATTTTCTTTCCTTCTCTCCAGAGAAACGCGCAGTCTTCCTCAAGTCCCTGGACGACGTGGTCGGGGAGGAGAAGGGCATGATCACGCTGGCGTGCGAGGCGTGCAAGCCCCGGGTGAACCCCGTGTGGAAGAAGGACGGCGTCGTCCTCAAGGCTGGGGCCAAGTATGAGCTGCTGCACACAGGGAGGTCCCTGGGACTCATCATCAAGGACGTCACCAAGGAAGACGCTGGGGAGTACACCTGTGACCTGGGGACCGAGGTGTCCAGGTCAAAGGTCACCGTGAGAGGTCGGTCGTTGGTTGTTGTAGAATTGTCAATTTTTTTGTGCACCATGTCTTGTGGGGAAAAAAAAAATAAAAAAAAATAATTTATTGATTAAGGGGTTAATGCTAACATAAAGCAGCATTGGGTCTTCTATGGCTAAGGAAAGTGGGTGCATCACTTTAAAAAGAGAGACACTTAAGTAATAGTCATTATTTTAGTTATTCACTGTCAAAATCTGGTCCTAAAGGTAATATATTTCACCCAGATACACCAAAACTATCATAAATATCATTTACTATAATCTATCCATTCTTTTATGCTGTTGCGCATCAGGAAGCAACCAGTGGCATGTAAATACTTTACTCCCCAACGCCTCAGCTTATTATCTTTGTGCTCTGTCCTTGGTGTTAGAAATTGGCATCGGCATCACCAAGTACCTGAAGTCGGTGGAAGTGAACGAAGGAGAGTCTTGCGGGTTCGAGTGCATCCTCTCTCGGGAAACCACCGACAAGTTTCTCCTGGACGCTGAATGGCCAAGCCGTCACGGACGGCGGGCGCTTCGCCGTCGCCACTAAAGGCCGCAAACACACGCTGACCATCAAGGATGTGACGCCGGCTGACGCCGGCGAGGTGGCCTTCAACGTCAACGAGCTGAGCTCCAAGACCACGCTAACGGTGGAAGGTAAGATGTCTGCTCGTTTAGAGGGATAGTCCGGATTTTAAGTTGTGTGAAATACTTGCTATTAATATAGTGATGTCAACTGTATTAATTGATTTCCAGAGTCCTGTGGTGGGAGTTCTGCTGTGTTTTTTGGTCAATATTAAGTACAGTAGTTCTGGTCATTTTGTGGGGGTCCCACTATCCCTTTAACACTTACTGTAGAACACCAAACCTGCGCGGGCACAGGTTTGGTGATTTTTTTCCCACTGTCGCCAAACCTGCGCCCGCCCGGGTCTAGCAGTTATCCATACTATGAATAAGGAAATTTACTTTACGGCACTGTTTTCTCAAAATAATCCATTCTCTTGTGAAAAGCACGCCTTCATTTAGCTCATTATTGTGATTTTTGACTGCATCGCGGGGAAAATACCACCGATTGGTACAAGAGCACACACATCAGCTGTGCAGCAGATGGAATCTTGTTTACTTCCTCCCTTCCCTTCCATGTGAAATCCCCGGATGGGTCCAAAATGTGTTAAAGTCTGAGTGGGCAACTTAAAAAATGGAGAGGGCCGCTATAGTTCCACACTCAGTCCAGAGGGCTGCTATCGTTCTACACTAAACTCCAGAGGCCCACTTTGCATATTAAATGCATACGAGGAGCGTGTCGATGAATGCCTTGTCGAACCCTTCGCCGTAGGAAAAGCATCATCCGTGGCGGTGGGGCTGCAAGCCGTCAGCACCAGCCACGGGGAGGACGCCGTGTTCGTCTGCGAAGTCACGCAGGCCAAAGCCACGGTGAAGTGGTCCAAGGACGGCAAGGCCATCAGGAAGAGCGAAAAGTACGACATCAGCCAGGAGAACACCGTCATGAAGCTGACGGTGCACCGTGTCACCACCCAGGACGCCGGAGAGTACAGCTGTGAGGTGGTGGGCGGAGCCACCACCAAGGGCACGCTGGAGGTGAAAGGTAAGACCAGGGACGTGCACACGTAGACGTCACAGGGGGGCCTTCAGCCCCCTGCCCTCTTACCTGTCTGTAAAACAATTGCCGTTCCCAGACCACGGATGCCACATTCACTGTGGTGAAAGAAATGCAAAATGTCACTTGTTTCCTTTCCATGCCGTACCATACCAGAAGGCAGCATTCAGGAGAGCTGCTGTCTTCCCAGACTCTTCTGAACTTGGAACACATCACCCCAAAAAATAGCTGATCTGCAAGCTCCCAACGCGTCATATGACGCCTTGAGAGCTTGTTGATCTGCTATTTTCACTATTTCCACCCCAGAAAATGACCACTTATGGGATTTCAGCCCCTGTACATGTATATGGAAATGGCAGCATACAGTACAAGCATTTATGACCATGGCGAGCACAGCACTTCTCTGGTCATCACGCAACTTCATAGTAATAGAGGTGCCTTTCTTTTTTTACTGCATGCATAGCATCCCAAAAATCTGAAAGAAAAATCTTATTCATAAACCTCTATATGTCACTGCATGTTTTCAACACAAACACAGACAACATGACGTTGTGTAACTGACCTGGGTACTGGGTTCACCTCCTGTGGCTGTCTAGCTAATGTGGTGTGACTTGTTTACTGTTCAGATTCAGATTGGAATGGATATGTCTCCATAGCGGAGTTGTAATCAGTGGGTAGGCCATGGCAATAATCCAAGCTGGGTGGGTACCCTGCTATTGTTCAATGGGTCACTAAATACTGGAATTGACGGCTCATATAAAAGAAAAATGAAGAAGGGGCATTTTATTATTTGTGATGTGGTGACTGTCACTCTTTCCATCATTGACGACAGTAGGCATTCTGTGTTTTGGTCATGTGGTTGTTATTGCAGCGTTACTCCATACCATTTAGCTTATTTGCTTTTTTAAAGTATGAAAATAAATGTGTCTCTTTCATGATCCTGTCACTGCTATTTTTGTTATCTGGGCTTAGTAAGTGCCCAGTAATTACCCTGGTAATTCTCCAGTGGTGCCAAACATAAACATTCTGCAGCTCTACTCGCTTTAATGCAGGCATTAGGGAGGATTTCCAACCCTTTGCTGTGAACAGTTTAGCCCAACAGGGGCCAGACAGTAATTATATTCCCCCCAAAGTGTAAATTAGTTGGAAACAGCATTGTTTTGTCTCTGTTTTATTGGCACTGTTTTGTACTGTTTGTGTATGTATTGATTTTAATATTCCCCTTCTGTTTATTGAATAATATCTTGTAAAGTAGGAAACCCCATTAGAACACAGTCTGCATTGTTTAGCTGTGAATGTAGAATTAAACAAGTGTTTCTGATCATTGTATATGCATGAAAATATTCCAATTTACTTTTTTTAAAATAACTTGATAAAGAAACACAAAAGTTGTTTGTGGATTATCAGACTGATACACTTTGAACTGTTTCTCCTCTTCTTCACTTCATCACGGTCCAAAGTATTGCAGGTTCTTGTGTGAGTTAACGGATATGTGCTTGTTAATTCCACCGTAGCTCTGCCTGCCAGTTTTAAAGAGAAGCTACGCGACCAGGATAAAAAGGAAGGAGAGACTGTGACGCTGTGCTGCGAGTTATCGAATTCCGATTCGGTCACAGTTCACTGGAAGAAAGGCTCTGAGATCCTCAAAGCCGGGGAGAAGTACCAGATGAAACAGAAGGAAGCTTCCTTCCAACTCCAACTCCAAATAAAAAACCTGATGGTGGAGGACGCTGGACAGTATTCCTGCGAGTGTGGAGACCAGAAGACAACGGCAGATGTTAAAGTCACTGGTAGGGATGCCTTGGTTCTTTGTCAGAGCCCAAAAGAAGAAACCCACCAATGTCCGTTTAAGCCTTATTTTATTGTACAATGGTGTTTCTTTTGTGCTTTATTTTTCATCTTTTCCACCGCGATATCTTGCTCAAAATACAAACAGAATGTGTTTAAATCATGATATAGGCTATTGTTATTGCAAACAAAATGCTGTGCTATGTCTTACTGTGAATTCCACCAAAAGTAGAAGGATTCTATGGAGAGAATGTTAACTTTAACCTTAATTAATTAAGGTTATTAAGGTAATTAATTAATTCAACTGTCAACAAACTTGGTTTGGTTCAGCATTACCAGTGACCTTCAAGCGGACGTTGGAGAGGCAGGAGTGTGAGGAAGGGTCCAGCGTTACCCTGTGCTGTGAGCTCTCTAAAGCTGGGCAAACTGTGGAATGGAGGAAGGGAACGCAGGCGCTGAAGTCTGGGGAAAAGTACCAGATGAAACAGCAAGCTTCCACCAACGAACTCCTGATCAGCAAAGTGGTGCCGGAAGACAGCGGAGAATACAGCTGTGTGTGTGGAGAGCAGAAGACCACAGCCAGCGTCAACGTCAAGGGTAGGACGAGGGTTTAAAATTCAGATAAAACTTTATCCGTAGTTCCGCATTTGTGATTTTGGTTTGGTATTGAAATTGTGGACCTCGTTTTCACACGTCTCTTGTCAGATGGAGGTGTCAAACTGTCTGCGATGTTTTGGAACTTATTGCATGTTTTAGTTGGCTACTTTCTATTGGATATTGTTACATCTGCACCAAACCTGTCATCACATCTTTTGAAAATGTTATCGAGCTGTCTCTGTTTTGGAGTCATGTTTTGTTTTTTTGCATGTTTTCAGTTGACTACTTTCTATTGAATATGTGTTATCTCTGCACCAAAACTTTCATTGCATAAAAAGTGTATTGTTGACTTCATTTTCATGCTCATTGAGAGACAGCGAAATCAATTTGCGACTGAGGCAGGCGGCTGCGGCCAATGAGTCCCGACTCACGATCGACTGTAGCAGTCGCGACCGATGATTATTGGTCGCCAAACCCTGGAGACCATTTTACAATCGGTCAGCTGTTTTACTATCGGCCATGATCGATGGCCGGCCGATGGGCCATGGGTCACGACCGATAGCCTATCAGTACCGCCCCTTCTTCACCGGTCGCTACTTAACCTAACCCTAGCCTCCCTTAACCCTAAAAAATATCCTCAGTGAAACCTACACCCTAACGCCCAACCTATAGATTGGCGACCGCGACTGATAGGATACCTGGCGCGGCAGGTGGAAAAAAAAAATCTTCTCCATTATTATCGGTCGGGACTCATTAACTGTCGGCTGCAACTCATTTACTATTGGTTGCGACTCGTTTACTTTCAGCCACGACTCGTTTACTATCAGTCGCAAGTTGATGTTGCCCATCCTGAAGCTTTCATTGTGTCAGGAGTACATTGTGGATCATTTTCACCCATTTTGTCCAGTGTCTTGTATCTCGTCTCTTGTGAGATTGAGCTTTTCATACTGTCAATGGATCTGTCATAGCTCCATGTTTGGAGTTGTTTGCATGGTGTGACAGTGTTGACGCTTGTCATTTGTCATAGGGCCTGCTGTATATTGCACTAAACCATTCACTGTTCATTATGCTCTAGAAAGATTGAGATACTGTTTCTTTTGATTGGTGACTTCAAATCACTGGAGCCTAACAGCCAATAATAACTTCTTCAGCATTGCCAGTGACCTTCAAGCGGACGTTGGAGAGCCAGGAGTGTGAGGAAGGCTCCAGCGTTACCCTGCGCTGTGAGCTCTCTAAAGCTGGGCAAACTGTGGAATGGAGGAAGGGAACGCAGGCGCTGAAGTCTGGGGGAAAAGTACCAGATGAAACAGCAAGCTTCCACCAATGAACTCCTGATCAGCAAAATGGCACCAGAAGACAGCGGAGAATACAGCTGTGTGTGTGGAGAGCAGAAGACCACAGCCAGCGTCAACGTCAAGGGTAGGAGGAGAGATTTTAGGATGGGGAATCGCTTTTATCTGCAGAAGAAACATTTTTTTATTAACCCACTACATCAACCTCTCTTTGTATCTAACGTTATTGAAATGTGTACCGCAATTTTTATTAATATGATCTGATGTCTTGTTTCTTGTAAAATTGAGGTGTCATTCTGCTAGGATTTGGGTGTTTGCATGTTTCAGATGGCAATTTTCTTGTTTTTGTCAATTCTGCACCAAATGTATCCACACACAGTGTGTTGAAATGCAGACCTCTTCTTCCCCTAAATTGTCGTGTGTCTTGTCTGTTGTCATTCTGCCCGGTCAAACTGTCTGTCTGTAATGTTCCGGATTTGTTTTCTTGCATGTTCCAGCTGTCCATACCTGTACTTTCTACTGGATATTTGTTAACTCTGCACCAAGCATGTCATAATTAATTACATCCAAAATGTATTGAGATGTGTAACCCAATTTCACTCATTTGTTTCGTGTCTCGAAGCTGTCATACATGTCGTATAGTGTCCTTTTTGGGAGATATGTGTTTTTGTGGCTGCATGTTGTGCTACTGACAGTGTTCATACTTACTGACTGTCACATGTTATTGCACTAACCTTCCCGTTTTTTGATTGGGGACTTAAATCTCGAGAGCCTAACAATGAATAACTTCTTCAGCATTACCAGTGACCTTCAAGCGGACGTTGGAGAGCCAGGAGTGTGAGGAAGGGTCCAGCGTTACCCTGCGCTGTGAGCTCTCTAAAGCTGGGCAAACTGTGGAATGGAGGAAGGGAACGCAGGCACTAAAGTCTGGGGAAAAGTACCAGATGAAACAGCAAGCTTCCACCAACAAACTCCTGATCAGCAAAGTGGTGCCAGAAGACAGCGGAGAATACAGCTGTGTGTGTGGAGAGCAGAAAACCACAGCCAGCGTCAACGTCAAGGGTAGGAGGAGGAACTTTCAATTTTTGGGCAACAGAAGTCGTGGAGAAAGCTATCAAAACTATTTGCTGACAAGAATCATGTCGAGTATGGCCACCATGGCAGCTACATTGCTGAAAATACTAATGTTTCCATGTCTTTGGAACTAAATAAGGCAATGTGTGTGTGATAAATATAAATGAATACCCAGAAAGGTATGATTGCTGAACATATCAATCCAAGGCCTTTGGCAATTGCAGGGTGAGACGTATTTATCACACACCCATAGCCTTAGGGTTTTTTTGTTCACAAAGATAACATTTTATTTAAACAGTATATGCAGTGTTGCTCACCTTCCTGACCAATATAACTGTGACTTTCTGAAGAGTATAACTAATATTGCATATTGAGTAAATTAATCGTTGCAGCTTCATGTTAGTCCACTCATTAAAATTCAATACTATCCCCTAGCTGTACGGTACGTCCGTGGCATAACCAGAGAAGCATAGTTTTCTGTCTAATGTTTATTTATTTATTTTTTTATTTTTTTATTTAACCTGCATTTAAAGGTGACGTATGTAAGAAATGTCAGAAATTTAAGGACCTCTTTTCTTCTTCTTGTTCTTCTCTATGATTGTCATGGATGCTAGGTATTTTCAGAAGGTGATCTAATAACGGGAAGGTCTAAGAAGAAGATTCTGAGATTTCTTACACATATCTACTTTACCCAGTAAAAAAAACACACAAAAAAAAACACATTGAGACTAAAGTGTCTTTTACAAGGACTGAAGTCTCTTTCAACGACTAAAGTTTTTCTGGAGAAATCTATGTTTGTAAATTAAATATAATGATGCAGTCCCACTTAGATCTCTGGCAGAGTAAGCAAGGAAATTAAATAATATTAATCTGGAAAATGATAGGGCATGTGCTAGCGTCACACTGGCATATAATTTATTGGTTAAATTTCACGTTATGTAAAAATTATGGCTGCATAATTTTCGGGCAACGACAAAGGCCAGCGGCGATCCAGTTTTTTGGATTTGATCAAATTGATTTTTTTGCTTATCTTTTCCTGGCATGTGTATGCAGCTCGCTTTTGCTGTGTTACACTAACAAACTAATAACTTCTTCAGCATTACCAGTGACCTTCAAGGGGATGTTGGAGAGCCAGGAGTGTGAGGAAGGGTCCAGCGTTACCCTGCGCTGTGAGCTCTCTAAAGCTGGGCAAACTGTGGAATGGAGGAAGGGATCGCAGGCGCTGAAGTCTGGGGAAAAGTACCAGATGAAACAGCAAGCTTCCACCAACGAACTCCTGATCAGCAAAGTGGTGCCAGAAGACAGCGGAGAATACAGCTGTGTGTGTGGAGAGCAGAAGACCACAGCCAGCGTCAACGTCAAGGGTAGGAGGAAGACGTGGAGAAATAAAAACCTAAAAACTGCACTGCACTATTACTATGTTTGTCATAGTATAAGCAGGCCATGTTTGAGCACCATACTTAGTTACTTATGCAGGGTATAGCACGTTGCATGGATTTTAACATTGCAAGTTTTTGCTTTGGTGCCAGGCTTTAGCCCAGGGATGATCAAACTCAAATACACGGCGGGCCAAAACAGAAAAAATATGGAACAAGTTGAAGGGCCGCAGCCGCCGGACCGTGCCTTAGCACACGGGCACCGGTTTAATAGCGAAAAAGTGTAATTTTCTGTAAAAAACAAAACAAAAAAACAATGCCCCTAAATAGCAAGATAAATGCAAACATTAAACTGCATGCATTAAAAACATGGAAATGCATTATTAAAGCTCTGTTCCCTCTTCTATGATCCTCACCAAAGCACTGCTTTCATGGCAAAATGAGAAAGTAAATCAATTGAGTTGCAAAAATAAAACCATTAGTTGCAGTCATTTCTTATCATTGTGTGTGCAATACACCAGAGGGACAGTTCTAATTGTAATTAAATATCCTGCGGGCCGAAGATAATTAATTCACAGGCCTGATTTGGCCCATGCGTCTTGAGTTTGACATATGCGCTTTAGCCAATGATAATGTTATATAACATTAATTTCATTAATGTATTGCTTTTTTCGTCAATATTGTCTGGAATTTAGTAGTTGTACTGCCTATCTTAGCACTGCCATTGTGGAACTTCCCCCCTCGACCCACTGCTTGTCTGCGATCACTGTGGCTCTTCCCTGGATCTTTCCGAAGGGAGGGAAGGCGCGTTGATGGGATGGGAGTAGGTATTCGGGGGAAGTGGATTTACTAACGGCTAATAACTTCTCCAGCGTTGCCGGCGGTCTTCAAGCGGACGTTGGAGAGCCAGGAGTGTGAGGAAGGGTCCAGCGTTACCCTGCGCTGTGAGCTCTCTAAAGCTGGGCAAACTGTGGAATGGAGGAAGGGATCGCAGGCGCTGAAGTCTGGGGAAAAGTACCAGATGAAACAGCAAGCTTCCACCAACGAACTCCTGATCAGCAAAGTGGTGTCAGAAGACAGCGGAGAATACAGCTGTGTGTGTGGAGAGCAGAAGACCACAGCCAGCGTCAACATCAAGGGTAGGAGGAGGGATTAGTGATCTCAACTACTGTACATCTGTATAATATTTGCATAATACTGTGTGTTTGTGTTTACAGTACACGTGCATACTGTACTGTATGTTCACACAGTATAGAGAAATGGGATCACCCTTCACCACATCACCACATTGTCCTTTCATGTTTGTCATGATGTTGCCGTCTAAAGCAATGTCTCATTGTTTCATGGTGTTATCTGTCTGTTTGTCTCTCTGTTCATGAAGCTCAAAGGTGATGCACTGTAGAATATGCAGCTGTTGAATGGAAGTCGGTGTTCTTTGGTGATTTTGCTTGATTTCACGTCGGTTCACCTCTGTGTTTGGGACGTTATGGTCGTCCACAAGATGTTTGACTGTAGGATTGCACTGAGTAATTCCTGCTGTGTTTTGACATGCTGCATACGGTAGGCCGACACAGACCCTTCTGTAACCATTATCTTGCTGCTGCTGCATGGCAATGGATGCTTCTTATTCAGTGTTGTTGATGAAGATTCATTACACATCTTTGTGTGTCGGCTGTGATTTGCTTTTCATCAAAGTCTCTTGTACTGAAAATGATCCATTGGGATTCCCGTTGCTAAAAGCATTATCTCTATGAAGTCACAGGTGTGAAAGGTGACCCAGGCCCATCGGTGATCTATCACCAATGTACTGTATGTGGTTTGGTTTGGTTTAGTTCTCTACTTGTAGAACCCTGTCATGGTAATCTTATCCGATGTCATCAGTCATGGATCAAACATTCAACATTTATGAATGTTTTATCACAGCTGCCAAGTCCACGGCTGATCAGGCTGCTGCATTGGAGTCCAGGAAGGAATGCAAAGCGGAAGGTAATGGGAAAGTTCCCATTTTAGCAGCAGTTTGGCTTCCAGCTCTGCATCCACTGTAAATCTACTCTGTTGGCATTTTGCACTCCGTAGCCAAATTCACGCTTCACTGCATGCTGGTATCACTCACAGAATAATGAAAGTCAGTCTGAAAGTCAGTTATTTTTACTGAGTGACGGCATTTGTGCAGTTGAATGTAAATCAAGTTTAAACCTGGTGTCCTATGTTGTTTACAGCTATAGCCGATACGAGTTTTGTTGCTGTACGTGCATTGGCTTTCTGTCGTGGCAAAATAGCGCTTTTGATATGGCAGTTGCATCTGTTTCTCATTGCATTTGACCGTTTAATGCTGTTCACTGTGGCAAATTGCTTCATGTGTTGCCGCGCAGTCCTTATACTAGCATTGCTTGAATGTTCTCTGAAGATTGGAGGTCATGCTTGTGGTCACTGTTGTACCATATTATGCCTTAGGATGTTACCTATCTTGATGTTGTGGCTGTACTTTTTAGCTTCTACTACATGCTGTGGCATATCACTTTAGGTTTGGCTGTACGCTGTACATAACTTGCCTATTGATTGATTTTGGAGAGTTCCCATCATATTTTGCCACTTGGTGTTCTGGTGTCAGCTGATTTGTTTTTTTGTAATTTTGCAGATGCTAAAACTTTAGGTACCGTTGCAGTCAACAAACAGGAGTCTTTAACTACCGTTGAAGCCATCAAACAAGAGACTTTAACTAACGTTGCAGCTAGCAAACAGGAGACTTTAACTACTGTTGCAGCTAGCAAACAGGAGACTTTAACTACTGTTGCAGCTAGCAAACAGGAAACTTTAACTACTGTTGCAGCTAGCAAACAGGAGACTTTAACTACTGTTGCAGCTAGCAAACAGGAGACTTTAACTACTGTTGCAGCTAGCAAACAGGAGACTTTAACTACTGTTGCAGCTAGCAAACAGGAGACTTTAACTAACGTTGCAGCTAGCAAACAGGAGACTTTAACTACTGTTGCAGCTAGCAAAGAGGAGACTTTAACTACTGTTGCAGCTAGCAAACAGGAGACTTTAACTAACGTTGCAGCTAGCAAACAGGAGACTTTAACTACCGTTGAAGCCGCCAAACAAGAGACTTTAACTACCGTTGAAGCCGTCAAACAGGAGACATTAACTACTGTTGCAGCCAGCAAACAGGGAGGCGAAGGTATGCACAAACTAATGCCTGATTATCTCCGCCAGGCCAAAGATTTCAGATTTTCAGGAGCTAATAAAAGTTCCCCAGGTGGAGGGTGAATTCTCCTCCAACCAGGATCGAGCAGCAGGTTCACATAGTGTAGCTACTCTTGGGCGCCCCTATTGCACCAGGCTGGTACTACACGATGAATTTCAAATCACTTCCCCTACCTTTAAAGTAAAAAGGCGAATGTTTTCAAATCTAACTCATGGTAGTGCTGTACTATCTCGCTTATGTTTTGAACAATACAGGTCAAACTATCAAGAAGGAAAAATACAAGAAAATAATATTCATATAGGCTAAGCCCATTTCTACCTAACTAAATTAAAACAACTTTTGATATAGGCCTACCCTGCTGTTTCTCTTAAATTGGCTCCTAGAACATACTGTACATCCAGTTAACCTCAACTTGGAATTGCTTTCACTTTTGCCCACAGGGGGCACCATGTCATGATTGTGAAAAGTTGAACTGCATGTTGTATTAGAGGCCACCCAGCCTGGCGGAGATATGTGCTCAGTGGATCGCCCTAGTTCCTAGTACCTAGTTTACATTTTAGTGCAGGCCATGTTGCGCACAAAAATAAGACAATCTACAATCCTCGCATTGCAGATCTGCTATTTTTGGTGTGAATAATATAGTATAAAGCAGCCTTATTAGATGTCGCAATTGATTGTTAATGCAAATGATGCACACCTTGTTAAATTGGGCTTCGGCCAATATTCTGTGTATGTTTGTACTGATTATATGCAGTTGTGAAAGCTGAAACAGTATCGACTGCCGCCAAAGACGCGGTCCAGCAGCAGGAAATCAATGAGACAGTAACAGGTAATGGGCAGAGTTGCTTTGGCCAGGCTTTATTGCTTTCACCTCACTGCTCAGGTTATTAAATGAATATACACAGTAGTACATCTTTCCTGGAGACATACCTCTGCCAGTAACTTGAAATAATTTATTTGGTCCGTTAAGATAACCTGGAGTTACATCCAATAAATATTTCTGTTATTTGAGTTCAGCAAAATAAAGCAGAAAGTACAACACTTTCATGTCTTTAAAGTTGACATTTTGAGTTGACGTTTTGTTTAGAGCTAAATTTGTTGCCATCCTGCATTTAAAGCAATGCTTTCAGGTCACTTCTATGTCCTTGCCCATTCATGTATGCATCAAAGCTGTCTGGTCTGTAGTACTGTATGATTTCTAACTCTGCTTATACCTTATGTATGCCCCTGTTAGAAAATAGACCTGTTTACTTCTGTAGACTTCTCAATGTGATGACTCATGAGCTATCAGAAGGAGAAAACATGCTATTTGCAATAGTGTTGCATACGCAAACACTTAAAAGGATGTTTTCAGCTAAGACCATTGAACGTTACGGCTGTGATATTTCCATTAATGTTATCAGCTGTGAAGATCTCAACAACTGCAGCAGATTCCACAACAACAACAACAACTCCAGGATCAAGCTGGGTCCCAGCAAGCACAGCCCAAAGGGGGAGACGAAGGTATGGAGACAGATGGGAGGAATGCTGTTAGCTTGGCATCAGTATTTCTGGCTGCATGCTGGCCACACTGTGCCGTCAATGGCTGTGAGGCACAAACAGTACAGATGAAGAGTCAAACTAAGAGTCAAACTAGAAGCACTACTAAAAGTTGCCAAGTTTTGTAGGATTCTGGAATGGCCTTAATGTCAACTGATGAATACTGTAGTTCATGGCTAATCAAGACTGCTTTGCACTGGGTTGCTTCGTCCTAGAACACTAAACACGGTGATGGTTTTCACCTGTATGGTTATGTTTTTTTTTGTCATTTTTATAATGTTGCTGGTGTCTGAGGTGGGTGGGTCTTTCAGTAGTTTTATGATGCTCAGTGACATCAGTGGGCGGGTCTTTCAGTAGCTTCTTGATGCTCAGTGACATCATAATGTTGGTGATGTCTGAGGTGGGCGGATCTTTCAGTAGCTTCATGATGCTCAGTGACATCATAATGTTGCTGATGTCTGAGGGGGGCAGGTCTTTCAGTAGCTTCATGATGCTCAATGACATCATAATGTAGCTGATGTCTGAGGGGGGCAGGTCTTTCAGTAGCTTCATGATGCTCAGTGACATCATAATGTTGCTGATATCTGAGGTGGGCGGGTCTTTCAGTAGCTTCATGATGCTCAGTGACATCAAAGGATACAAAGCAGTGCAATACTAATCAAAATACATTCAGTACACCTTCCATTGTAAAATCAGGTTAGATTACAAAGGGACTTTTAAGCAGATGAACCAATCAAACAAAAACAACCACAACAAATAAATACAATAAATCCCTGAGAGAAGAAGATGAAGAAAAAAAAACATGATACAGTTTGATAGTGAAATGAAGTTTAGGTGATTTATTTTGAACATTTCTCCTTAGATTAAGGTTTACTGCTATGAATTGACTAAACCATACAACACTACAATTTGCCATTTATTATTGGAATTCACTGCGTGTCAGTGGCTTCATTATAATTACCTTTCAAATCAAACATCTGCTCTCCAACATGCACTCCATCAGGTAGTGTAGGAAAGAGAAATAACGATCTGACAAAACGGTACTGTATTGGATTTCGACCCAGTCTTGTTTTTTCCACTTCTCTGTTTAATAGCCTTACCGGCACGGCTATCAATTCCCATTGTCCTCAATGGAAACCTACAGACAGGACAGCACTTCATCTCCACTTCTTTGTACTTGCTGTATAGTGTTGCTTCCATAACGGTGTACTGTACAACATTGACTGAATTGTATTTGCAAAAGACAGCGTGAGTGTTTACAGTAATTCTTTGTGGCCTTACAACAGACCATGATTGATTACCTCTAAGTCTTTCCACAATTTAGAGTACACACTTACGATTTTTCAGCGAGTGCATTTTATGTATACAGTATATGAATCACCCAGCAGCTGTTAAACCTCAGTTATTGATCAAAAAAGAAATCCATAGTGCAGTACAGAGTGGGAGTTGGGGTAGATGGAGAGAGACTGTGGAGATTGTTTTTCGCAAGGTCGTTCTTGTTGGCTGCCCCTTGCGTTTCAGGCTGTAACACCTGTCTGCCACTGTAAAGCACAGCGCTGGGGCTTTACTATTGTGTTCTTCACGGCAGAGAGGATGCACACTATACCAGAGCAGCTGCCAGCGAGA